>JAMYCR010000118.1:0-40000 GCA_028830335.1 Eucera pruinosa
AATCTGTGTGTCACAGTGTCGGTTCACCGCTCGCGGTGTCTAACTGGCATTATGTGGTACGTCCTACCGGTGGGCTTAGCTCCTTGCGGGCGGTCCAACTAATCTCCCATCGCGGTGCTCTTCACTGAGTGTCGATGTGGGCCGGTACGTTTACTTTGAACAAATTAGAGTGCTCAAAGCAGGCTACCTTCGCCTGAATACTGCGTGCATGGAATAATGGAATAGGACCTCGGTTCTATTTTGTTGGTTTTCGGAACCCCGAGGTAATGATTAATAGGGACAGATGGGGGCATTCGTATTGCGACGTTAGAGGTGAAATTCTTGGATTGTCGCAAGACGGACTAAAGCGAAAGCATTTGCCAAAAATGTTTTCATTAATCAAGAACGAAAGTTAGAGGTTCGAAGGCGATCAGATACCGCCCTAGTTCTAACCAAAAACGATGCCAGCTAGCGATCCGCCGAAGTTCCTCCGATGACTCGGCGGGCAGCTTCCGGGAAACCAAAGCTTTTGGGTTCCGGGGGAAGTATGGTTGCAAAGCCGAAACTTAAAGGAATTGACGGAAGGGCACCACCAGGAGTGGAGCCTGCGGCTTAATTTGACTCAACACGGGAAACCTCACCAGGCCCGGACACCGGAAGGATTGACAGATTGATAGCTCTTTCTTGATTCGGTGGGTGGTGGTGCATGGCCGTTCTTAGTTGGTGGAGCGATTTGTCTGGTTAATTCCGATAACGAACGAGACTCTAGCCTGCTAAATAGACGTATCTCTATGGTATCTCGAAGGCCCCCGGCTTCGGTCGGTGGGTTTTTACTACCAACGTACAAACAAATCTTCTTAGAGGGACAGGCGGCTTCTAGCCGCACGAGATTGAGCAATAACAGGTCTGTGATGCCCTTAGATGTTCTGGGCCGCACGCGCGCTACACTGAAGGAATCAGCGTGTTTTCCCTGGCCGAAAGGCCCGGGTAACCCGCTGAACCTCCTTCGTGCTAGGGATTGGGGCTTGCAATTATTCCCCATGAACGAGGAATTCCCAGTAAGCGCGAGTCATAAGCTCGCGTTGATTACGTCCCTGCCCTTTGTACACACCGCCCGTCGCTACTACCGACTGAATGATTTAGTGAGGTCTTCGGACTGGTGCGCGGCCAATGTCTCGGCATTGCCGATGTTACCGGGAAGATGACCAAACTTGATCATTTAGAGGAAGTAAAAGTCGTAACAAGGTTTCCGTAGGTGAACCTGCGGAAGGATCATTAAAGGAAAAAAAAGACACAAAACGTAACTATGACTAAAAAATATGTATGGCTTCAAAGACAGCCATACGACATATACCAAAAATCGAATTTCGAACGAGTCTATGTCGAGGAACGACGGCTAACGAGCGGAGCTGTGTAAACTACCTCCCGTCCGCGTTCCCGTCGGCATACGACCAGACGGGGAGCCCTCCAGGCTCGATGGTAAGAAGAGAAGGTCTCTCTCTCTCGACTACGGGATGTTAAGAGATTTCAAACGAACGAAGAGGCGCTCGCGTGAGGTCGCGAATGAAACGACCCGCCGCCTTTGTCACACAGCGCAGAGTGTTTAAACGAAAAGCCATAATATAAAATGCTGTAATTCAAAAACAAGTCCCACAAATTATCGGGCACGGAGCGCGCCGCGTGTCTAATGAAAAGCCACAATGAGAATAATAGAAAAAAAACAAGACCCACAAATTATCGGGCACGGAGCGCGCCGAGTGTCAAACGAGAAGCCACAGTAATACAGCAAGACAAAAACAAGTCCCACAAATTATCAGGCACGATGCGCTGTGCGTTCGTTTAGTGAAAAGCCACACAATAAAGCAGAACAAAAACAAGTCCCACAAACTATCGATCAAATCTCTAAAAGTGCCTCGTGTCAGAGAGATGACGCACCCTCTTCTGCCTTCATTGCTTGCGTGTGTTTGCTCTCCGGGGAAAGCGAAAAGATGCCTCTCCGAGATCGAACGATCGAAGCGATAGCGATGCGAACGCATACGGGAGGGGGAGCCAGCAGCGAGTCGGCCCGAGACGAATTCCATGACCGAACGAGCAGCCGTCGAAATTAGTTTCGCGACGTTCTCATGGAAGGAAACGTACGACCTCTGGTAAACCCTCCCGTCGCCACGCATCACGCTTCCCGCTCGTTGGGCGCCATCTTACGCTCTACTCCCGAATTAAGGGTACCGAACGAAAGCTGTCCAAAAGGACGAAACCACGTTATTTCGTGGATTCGGGTAACCTGGAACATAAGATCGCACTGCGATGATGTGCCGCCCGTTTTTATCGCTCCTACAGTTGAACGCGTAGGTAGTCCGGAGGGAACGGCCCGCTTGTGCAGCCTCGCTGTCGAGAGTCGGACACCCGTGCCGTGGCGAGAATCGAACTTTATATTTCTCGCCATCGGATTTTGGGAAGGAAGACCGCTCGAGGCCGAGCGGCGGTTCCATTGAATTTTGAATCGCACCCGGACCAATACGCGTGCAACGCTCTCGAAACTCTTTGTCCATTTACCATAGTTCTGCAACGTATCGTTCAGGCTCGTTGTCGAGAGTCTGAACCCGTGTCGTGACGAGAATCGAACTAAATATTTCTCGTCATCGTACACTGGGAAAGAAGACCGCGCGAGTCCGACCGGGGACGGTTCCATAGAATTTTGAAACCAACCCGAACGAATACACGCGTGCCATGTACGGGACAATTGCTTCGTTACACTACCGTAAATCGGTAACGTATCGTTCAGAGGGAACGAATCCGGCTTGTGCAGCCTCGTTGTCGAGAGTCCAAGTCCTTTGCCGTGGCGAGAATCGAACCTATACATTTCTCGCCATCGGACGTTGGGACGGAGGACCGCGCGAGGCCGACCGTGTGAAGTTCCATAGATTAATATTGAATTTCTACCTGAACGTGAGACAGTTGGGAATACTTCGAAAGAGGATGTTCTCCGCCGTACGTCGGTAACGTGTCGCTCGGAGGGAACGATCCGGTTCGCTCAGCCTCGTTGTCGAGAGTCTGAACCCGTGTCGTGTGACGAGAATCGAACTAAATATTTCTCGTCATCGTACACTGGGAAGGGACGATCGCGCGAGGCCGACCGGGGACGGTTCCATCGAATTTTGAATCCTACCCGAACGAATACGCGGGAGCCATGGTACGAAACAACTGCCTCGTAACATTACCGTACTTCGGTAACGTAACGTATCGTTCAGAGGGAATGACCCGGCTTGCGCAGCCTCGTTGTCGAGTGTCTGACATCCTTGCCGTGGCGAGAATCGAACTCTATAATTTCTCGTTATCGGACTTTGGGAAGCATCACCGCGCGAGGCCGACCGTGTGAAGTTCCATAGATTAATATTGTATTTCTACCTGAACGTGAGACAGTGGGAGTACTTCGAGAGAGGATGTTCTCCGCCGTACGTCGGTAACGTGTCGCTCGGAGGGAACGACCCGGATCGCTCAGCTTCGTTGTCGAGAGTCTGAACCCGTGTCGTGACAAGAATCGAACTAAATATTTCTCGTCATCGTACACTGGGAAGGGACGATCGCGCGAGGCCGACCGGGGACGGTTCCATTGAATTTTGAATCCTACCCGAACGAATACGCGGGAGCCATGGTACGAAACAACTGCCTCGTAACATTACCGTACTTCGGTAACGTAACGTATCGTTCAGAGGGAATGACCCGGCTTGCGCAGCCTCGTTGTCGAGTGTCTGACATCCTTGCCGTGGCGAGAATCGAATTCTATAATTTCTCGTTATCGGACTTTGGGAAGCAAGACCGCGCGAGGCCGACCGGGAAATTCCTTCGATTTCGCATTTCCACCTGAACGAACGCTTGGCGTGTTTCGGAACAGACTGCGCTCCTTCACCGCACGTCGGTTAATAATGCCGTTCAGAGGGGACGGACCGGCTTGCGTAGCCTCGTTGTCGTGAGTCTGACACCCTTGTCGTGGCGAGAATCGAATTTTATATATCTCGTCATCTGACTTTGGGTCGTGGATGATCGTTCGAGGCCGACCGGTAGTCCCATCGACCTTTCTTTCCCCGTCCTGAGCGGCCATATAGGAGTTTCATTGAGGGGCGTATGGGCCTGCCGCATTGCGATGGTTCCTAGAGGTCCAGCGATGCACGAGGATCCTGTATCGGGGCATCCCCGTCGTTTTCTCGTCCCTGGATCTCGATGGGTTCGTTATATTATACACTTCAATGTACTTTGCGCCCGGCTATCGGACAGCGTACGCTTCCGATGGGCTTCGTCCTTCGGACTTGTGTCGTCAATAATAAGCCGCACGGTTCTACTCCGTTGCGGCATGGCGACGCCCGGCACCTCCTTCTTGTACCCGTGGAGGAGCCAGGGCCTCGGATTCCTTTTGGAACAGAGTATTTGAGACATTACCAAACTTCGAACGAAATTTTTATACACGATTACCCTGAACGGTGGATCACTTGGCTCGTGGGTCGATGAAGAACGCAGCCAATTGCGCGTCAACGTGTGAACTGCAGGACACACGAACATCGACATTTCGAACGCACATTGCGGTCCACGGATACAATTCCTGGACCACGCCTGGCTGAGGGTCGTTCACGTAACCCAGATACTGCTTGCGTTTCGCGCGTTTCTTTGCCTCATTTCCCTTCGTGGCCATATCCCCGCCGTCGTTCGTATTGGCGAACGTTTCAGGGTCGGGCGAAGGCTTGCGTTAAGGGGCGAGCGCGAGTATCGTGCGACGTACGAGCGAATTATGTTGGACGTTCGTCGGCGTTCGCCGCGGTCGTGCCGAGACTGTGAGTCGTACGCGTGTGCGCGTGCGGCGTGGGATCGTGTTAAGGAGTGGCAACGGAACCTGTCGCGGACTTGCGTGAGTGCCCGTGGCCTGCGCGCGTCGTCGTTTTCGACGACCGCCCGCGAGCACCGCTCCGTGTACCGGTTGCAAAGCCTTATCGTGCCGATTCGCACGTCCGCCACCGCTGCGTCTCGCACGTCTTACGAGCGCGAATAACATGCTGCGCCCCCGACGTCGTCTAAAAAGACATTTATTTTTGCGCACGGCTGAGAGCAATGAGAAGCTCAGACCGAAGAGAGGAGATATAATTGAGAGGGAGACACCGTAACTGAAGGTAGTGGCGTTTGGTGCTCGTACACAGCCCCAGGGATCGATTCCCGGCTCCCCTCTGACCGTGTGCGTTTACACTCTGCGCGAACGAACGCACGGACCGTCACTGAAAATTATGGGTCGTCGTTTGACGCCGAATTTTTTCCCACGAGTCGTCGAGACATTGGGAGTCGCCTAACAGGCGCGGACATACACAGCTTCTTCGAACGCTGATGATCTTGGAAGAAAAAAAGGTGCTGTGCGGATGAATACAGAGAGACGAGTGTAACTGTATCGGGATTGCTCATTTTCCCCGTCGTCTCGAGTCTCTCTGCCCGCGCGCTCTTGCCCAAGCCACGTTCGTTCGAAACATGTGTCTGTCAACCCGTATCCGATTTGAACACGAGGACGATCGGCCGGAAAACGTTTCTGTACCCGAGGTGCACGAGTGTCCGTGCAAGTTACGCGTCAGGTGGTCGAACGAAAACGCTACATGGAAAGAGTGCGTAGAGCTGGACGAATGAAAAAAGATCCCCTTTGGCGAGGCTCGAAAGTATAAAGCGAAAAGCAATACGCCGCCAGCCTCCACGCAGAGGAGAGAAACTTCGAAAGCGAGTGTTGGTCACCCCGTGTCTTCTCGTGCTGTCGATGAAGGAGACCGCGCATCTGTCCGACGCCGGTCGTCCAGTCCCCGGAAAGCAGCCTATTTGCGTTTCCTTGCGTGCGTTCCGTCGCATACCGAACAGGAGTAAAGTTTCGCGTTGCGCGCTCCGACACATCCCGGCCTATCCTTCGTTCTGAAGGATCAGGGTACGAGAATCGGGTCGAGTTGAGGATGCGCGCCGTTACGATCTCCATGCTTCGGACGTTGCGAATAAAAATAAGGAACCGCCCGGAATGGTGAAAATACGGCTATGATACGGAAAGGACGGACGTTAAAAACCGGTAGGTGGTTGCCCGGCGAGCGTCTCCGGTAATAGAACGAGACGACACACGATGAAAGAAGACAATTTGGCGCGGTGCATGAAACGCTTCGACGAGTAGAAGGTACCATTTCCTCTTCCCTCTTCTTTATGTATCGAAATTGTTTACCCTCCCTTCGGGGCAACGTTATCCGTTGCTTCTCACGCAGCGCGCTATCGTCACGAATGTTTCGCGACGTAACGTAGAGACGACCTAAGAGTAGGCGAGATTACCCGCTGAATTTAAGCATATTACTAAGCGGAGGAAAAGAAACTAACAAGGATTTCCTTAGTAGCGGCGAGCGAACAGGAATTAGCCCAGCACTGAATCCCGCGGTACCGCCGTTGGGAAATGTAGTGTTCGGGAGGATCCGTTTATCCCGTGACGTCGAACTGCGTCCAAGTCCATCTTGAATGGGGCCACTTACCCGTAGAGGGTGCCAGGCCCGTAGCGACCGGTACGCGTTTCGGGAGGATCTCTCCTTAGAGTCGGGTTGCTTGAGAGTGCAGCCCTAAGTGGGTGGTAAACTCCATCTAAGGCTAAATACGACCACGAGACCGATAGCGAATAAGTACCGTGAGGGAAAGTTGAAAAGAACTTTGAAGAGAGAGTTCAAGAGTACGTGAAACCGTTCAGGGGTAAACCTGAGAAACCCAAAAGATCGAATGGGGAGATTCACCGTCAACAGCGCTGGCTCCCGTTGGTGCGCGATGCCCCGAATGGGCCCTTGTGGTTCCACGGCGAGGGCACGCCACCTTCGGCTTGAATGTTCCGGTGCCGTAGTCGTGCACTTCTCCCCTAGTAGAACGTCGCGACCCGTTGTGTGTCGGTCTACGGCCCGAGAGGGCGCCTGACGCGTCGCCTTGCGCGCACTCGTCAGACCCTCGGTCGCCCGGCCGGCTACACGACGGTACTAGCACGGTATCGGGCCGCAACCAATCCATTCTCGAATGGCGTTTGCGTCAGGTCCGCCGCAAGCTCGGTTAGTTCTTACCCGGTGGTACGGACCTCGTGCCGTCCCCGGGCCTAACCAGCTGTTAGCAGGCGGTGTCCTTGGACTGGCCGAGCTTCGAATTACCGGTCGGCGACGCTATTGCTTTGGGTACTCTCAGGACCCGTCTTGAAACACGGACCAAGGAGTCTAACATGTGCGCGAGTCATTGGGATGCACAAACCTAAAGGCGAAATGAAAGTGAAGGTCGTCCTTAGCGTCGACCGAGGGAGGATGGGCAGCGTTACCAGGCGGCCCCGCACTCCCGGGGCGTCTCGTTCTCATCGCGAGAAGAGGCGCACCCAGAGCGTACACGTTGGGACCCGAAAGATGGTGAACTATGCCTGGTCAGGACGAAGTCAGGGGAAACCCTGATGGAGGTCCGTAGCGATTCTGACGTGCAAATCGATCGTCGGAACTGGGTATAGGGGCGAAAGACTAATCGAACCATCTAGTAGCTGGTTCCCTCCGAAGTTTCCCTCAGGATAGCTGGCACTCGCTAGAACGCGTGCGAGTCTCATCTGGTAAAGCGAATGATTAGAGGCCTTGGGGCCGAAACGACCTCAACCTATTCTCAAACTTTAAATGGGTGAGATCTCTGGCTTGCTTGAACAGTGAAGCCATGAGATTTTGGATCAGAGTGCCAAGTGGGCCAATTTTGGTAAGCAGAACTGGCGCTGTGCGATGAACCAAACGCAGAGTTAAGGCGCCTAAGTCGACGCTTATGGGATACCATGAAAGGCGTTGGTTGCTTAGGACAGCAGGACGGTGGCCATGGAAGTCGGAATCCGCTAAGGAGTGTGTAACAACTCACCTGCCGAAGCAACTAGCCCTGAAAATGGATGGCGCTGAAGCGTCGCGCCTATACTCCGCCGTCAGCGGCAAGTGGGGAGTGACGTGCGTCACCCTCGGGTGTGACCGTCCTTCATGAAGCCCTGACGAGTAGGAGGGTCGCGGCGGTGTGCGCAGAAGGGTCTGGGCGTGAGCCTGCCTGGAGCCGCCGTCGGCGCAGATCTTGGTGGTAGTAGCAAATACTCCAGCGAGGCCCTGGAGGACTGACGTGGAGAAGGGTTTCGTGTGAACAGCCGTTGCACACGAGTCAGTCGATCCTAAGCCCTATGAGAAATCATATGTAGATGAGGTGTCCTAAAAGCCATAAACATTTTCGAACGAGACACACCCATCGGGCGAAAGGGAATCCGGTTCCTATTCCGGAACCCGGCAGCGGAACCGTATACCGATCCGGGCCCACGTAAGAGTGTTCGTCGGGGTAACCCAAAATGACCTGGAGACGCCGTCGGGAGGTGCGGGGAGAGTTTTCTTTTCTGTATAAGCGTTCGAGTTCCCTGGAAACCTCTAGCAGGGAGATAGGGTTTGGAACGCGAAGAGCACCGCAGTTGCGGCGGTGTCCGCATCTTCCCCTCGGACCTTGAAAATCCAGGAGAGGGCCACGTGGAGGTGTCGCGCCGGTTCGTACCCATATCCGCAGCAGGTCTCCAAGGTGAAGAGCCTTTAGTCGATAGATTAATGTAGGTAAGGGAAGTCGGCAAATTGGATCCGTAACTTCGGAATAAGGATTGGCTCTGAGGAGCGGGGCGTGTCGGGCTTGGTCGGGAAGCGGGTTAGGCTGACGTGCCGGGCCTGGGCGAGCTGAACGGGACGCGGTCTTGTGCCGTGTACCCGGGATCCGAGCTCGGTCCCGTGCCTTGGCCTCCCGCGGATCTTCCTTGCTGCGAGGCTTCCGCGGCGGCATAGCCGTTGACAAGGGGAATCCGACTGTCTAATTAAAACAAAGCATTGCGATGGCCCCCGCGGGTGTTGACGCAATGTGATTTCTGCCCAGTGCTCTGAATGTCAACGTGAAGAAATTCAAAAAAGCGCGGGTAAACGGCGGGAGTAACTATGACTCTCTTAAGGCGGTCGCTCGAGGTGTCGGGCCGGTTTACCGGTACTAGTATCCGAGACCAGCCCTCAGAGAGTGCTCCCAGGAGACGCGTGGACTCACTAAACTTTGACTGTGCAAGTATCATGCACCGTCCGTCTGTGTTGCGAAGCGCGCTCCTGCCAAAACGGGGGTGTTGGGGTCAGGAAGTAGGGTACGCTACATCCACCTTGCCTCTACTTTGCTGGAAACCCACCCCAAGGCCGACCTCCACGTCCGACCCTTAGGCAAGGTTACGTGGCGCCGGAAAAAGGACCAAACACTGTGCCTGGTCCTAGCTAACGGAGGCGGCCGACCCAGGCGAAAGCCGAATGAGCCCCTCGGGTTTGCAGCCCGTTGGGTTCATGCCTTCGGGCGAACCTCATTGCACCTAAAACAAAGAAAACAAGCCTCGGATCGGTGGATACACAAACCCAAGTGGAAAATAATCCCTTGGTTTATGACGAACATGGCAACTCCTCAAAGGTACACGATTCGATTAACAGATTTACCTGTCCATCTTGCAAGATTGATCTCAGTGATCTAACAGCTGCAAGCGCAGCCCAGCACAAGCGGCGTTGCAACGCACCACCTAAACAGGACGACGGTTACGCATGTGATACATGCAACAATAAATTTAAGACATATGCGGGACTGCGCCAGCATCAACGTAGAGTTCACACCGAACAGTACAATATCGACGATCTAGCACTGCGGGACAAACGAGCGGGAACCTCAAGAGCACAATACTCTGAAGACGAAATTCGATCTATCGCACACCATGATGCAAATATTCCTAACAGATCTAACCTGTTCCTCAGAGATACACTCCAAATTCTTTCAAAATTTTCCGGTAGACCAGTCGAAGGCATTAGAAAACTGAGACTGAGGGATAATTACAAAAACTACTACGCAGAAGCATCCGAAGAGCTAGCCAAAAATGTTGCTCAAGAGGCAAACCTACCAACACCAAAAGCTCCCGAGCCACTAGCTGACGAATTGTCACAAACAGCCGACAAACCAGAAGTAGCTCAAACAGAAAACGTTGACAGAATCGTCGCACCGACCTATGACCAACACCATCTAAGTTTGCCAGATGATATACGCTCCCTTCTAGGCGAGAGCAAAGGCGACGCAACGCGCGAAATGTCTCGCATCGTCGATGTTGTACTAAACAACGGTAAAATTACAAACATCATGACTATGCTAAATGAATATATAATATCTATTCCAGAGAACTACACCATAGATATCATTAGTCACCAGAATCAGGATAAAGACAAAATTAACAGTAAACCTGAAAACAAATCCAGACAAACAAAAACTAAAACGCGGATCCAGTGCGGCGAGAGTCATATGTCAACAACTGGACGCGCCCGCACAAGCAAAAATAGAAATAAGTATGAAAATAGGAACAAAAATATATACAAAAATAACAATAGTAATAAAAATTCAAACTCAAACTATAACAATAACATACACATTAAGAGGAAAAGTAACCGTTCGAAAATAAAGGCGAGCAATTACGCGCGAATTCAAAAACTATATAAAAGAAACCCATGCCAAGTCGCTGAGCACATTCTAACCGGAAATCCGCTTAACGTAACTGAATTCCCCGTTATGGAGGAATTCACGAAATTTTATAATGAACTGTTTGCAAACAAAGACCTCGGCTGGAAAACATCAGAGTACGCATCAGCTGGCAAGTACAATCTATCCTATCCAATATCATACACCGAGATTCACGAGCAGCTCCAAAAGTCTAAAGAGTCCGCGCCTGGTGTGGATAACATTGACCGTCAATGCTTGCGTGGAATGCCTAGGCAAGATTTACACGCACTGTTAAACATCATATGGGGACTAAAATCATTGCCCCCCATTTTGCGGCTGAACAGAACCACCTTATTACCAAAGAAGGGCGACCTCACCAACCCAAAGAACTGGCGCCCGATTACAATCCCTAGCAAAATTTTACGCCTTCTGAATAAGATTGTGGTTGCTCGACTAGAAAATGATATCCACCTGTGTCATGCCCAAAGGGGCTTTTCCCGAACTGACGGTATCATGGCATATAGTACAACATTGCAAACTATTATCAAAACATGCAGAAGCAAATCAAAACCCTTTACAATACTATCAATAGACTTGGAAAAAGCCTTCGATTCAGTACATATAAAATCAATAGTTGATGCTCTCCTCAAGAAAGGAGTAGACTCGCATACAATCGAATATATAGAAAACTCATATGAAGAAGTAACCACGATCTTAGAATGCCACGGCAAAAAATCCGAACCAATATCAATCAACCGCGGCGTAAAACAGGGCGACCCAATGTCTGGCTTTCTGTTCAACCTCGTGATAGACGACCTGCTGAAGGAATTAGGCGAGCGAGAGGGCGTCAAGATAGAGGGCGCAATGGTGACTGCATTGGCGTTCGCGGATGACATCGTAATAATCGCACCAACTCCAAAGACCATGACTGCTCACATCAAAATCATAGAAAGATATTTTAAGAAACACGGCTTAACCGTAAATACCTCCAAGTGTTCGTCCTTCCAAAATTTAATTGTTCCTGGCACGAAACGTCTGGTAGTTGACACACGCTCACATCTGCGTATCAATGGCGAACCGATACCAACCTTAGGAGTAACATCCCAACTAAAGTACCTGGGTTATCCATTCGGGTATTGCGGCGTTATAACACACTCAGCATCCAATCTCGAAATTATGCTTAAAAATCTAAAAACTAGTCCCCTTAAACCCTGACAGAAACTCAACATACTACAAAGGTACTTGATTCCACGTTTGCACCATAGACTACAAAGTATGGATATCACCAAGAAAAAACTGAGATACATCGACAGCTGTATTGTAAAATTTGTTAAAGGTATTCTACACATACCGGTAACAACGCCCACACCGTATATACATGCACCACTACGACATGGTGGCCTCGGGATACCTGCTATTACTCTGCACATTGCCTCTGTCTACCTTAGACGAATAGAACGTTTGAAAATCCGTGGAGACAGCGAGACACAGAAAGTTTTCGCTGCGCCGGTAGTAGAACACCTAACGACTCGCCTGAAAAGAACAATGAAGGATGTAGACTTGGCATCAAAACAATCAACGCAACAATATTGGACTACTCAACTGCACAATGGCGCATTAGGCTCCGGTCTTCGATCTATGTCTCCTGGAATATCGTCATGGGTATATAACCCACCTCATTTCTGGAAGGGCAGAGACTATATAGGAGCAATTCAACTCAGGATCGGCTTACTACCAACGAAAGGCGCCCCCTATATGGCTAACACAGACTGCCGCAACGCGTCGTGCGCTGGGACAAAAGAATCCCTTTACCATGTGTTACAGAGATGCCCAGTGACACACTATATACGTGTAAATAGACATGACAATATTAATAAACTGACCAAAAACGCCATAGAAAAAAACAATTTCAAAACGGAGAACGCACCAAGATTCACAACCAAAAACGACAGGTATGTACCGGACCTAATCGCGGTTAAACAAGATACTGCATATGTAATAGAAACTACAGTAGCTTACGAAACAAAACCAGCTTCATTGAGTAATGCCTACAAAATCAAAAAACAAAAATATGAAGTACCAGAATTACTGAATAAAATAAAGAATACATACCACGTGTCAAGAGTCCAGGTGATGCCGCTCGTGGTTGGCGCTCGCGGAAGTTGGCCGGTCACAAATGAACATATTATCGGCGCATTTAACCTTCCACGAAGTTTTAAAAGCATTTTATGCACAACATCCCTACAGTGGGGTGTATCAATACATCGAAATTTTATGAATACAGTATGGCGGCAAGCAAAGCCCATACGCAGTAGATAGATTTATACTTATATTCTTATATTTTTAATTTTTAATTTAATCATATTATTATATAAACGTTTTCTTTACTTATTATATGTAATTATTTTCTTTGACGAGTGCCTACATAAGCAACATACCTACCAGTGGGTAACAACCCAACACCGAAAATACACTGGAAATATTGCAAACTTGATATACATTGCAAATGTACTAGCCAAATGCCTCGTCATCTAATTAGTGACGCGCATGAATGGATTAACGAGATTCCCAATCTGTCCCTATCTCCCCCCTCAGGGGCTACGCTGTGTTCTACAGTCGTAGTACGGGCTTAACGACCCCGAGGTACCCGAGTCACGCTCATACCGTAAGCCTGTGGTCATGTTTCGCAGGAACGGGGGTCTTGCCTTCACCGGCCGGACCGCGAGGATGACAACCTCTATAAAAAATCCCTTAATCCCCAGGGCAGTGGTGCGCGTCCTTGGGGTACCACTCCGTCAACAGACGCACGGGGAGGTGGCTGTTGGGAGCAGCAGCCTGTTAGCGGCCAACCCCGGGATACCTGGCGCCCTCCCGGTGGTATCAAGCCTTGCCCAGGTAAGGCGGCTCTGCCTGGGTGGACTTACTTTCCGACCTATTCGTGGGAACAGTCATGGAATCTACTAAATCAATAAAAACAAAAACTGGAGTGGAGGAGGTGGAGGTGGATACGGGGGTGAGGTGTGACTCGCCTATAGGGCGACGTAGTCGTCGAAGCTCTTTTTCATCATGCACGGACGATGTGTCAAGTGTGCCGCGCGCAAGAAAGCGTCGAGCAGTAACGGATCGGAATGGAAAATCTGAGGTTCCAGTGGCATCTGGATCGCTTGGTATCAATGATGTGCGTGTTGAAAGGGAAAAGCTTGAGGCTTACCTTTTTGACGATAATAACAAGGTAAACAAAAACGCCATAAAATATATTCTGTCCAGATGGGCGGTGCTGGAGTGTAGGCTACAATGTGAAATATCCGAAAAAGAAAAATATGAGGCTTTATATAAAAGCAGCATGCAGAATGTAGCACAAACTTATGCTCAAGCTGTTTCTAGTGGGCTAGCGAAACCTGTTGATGCTCCCAGTGTTGCGGCAAGGTCTTCCTCAATAAGTAGAAAAAAGGAGCCTTACGAGGTAGTAATTATTAAACCATTAAATGAAAATGACAAGCGGACGAATGATGAAATAAAGACTGCCGTAACGAGGGCATTAGATAGCAAAAGAAGTGTATTAAAGGTGAGGAATATGAAGCAAATTAGAAGCAAAGGAGTTGTGTTGGAGGTAAATAGTAAAAAAGATGTTGAAGTTCTTAAGAAGGTAAACCTGTCAGATGTCGGCTTGAGAACTGCGGAGCCTAGAAGGCTTGACCCAACATTGATCATATATGATGTTGAATCTGACTACAAGGCAGAAGATCTGAAAATGGATTTTGTCAACAAGAATCTGAATTACGAATCTGACTCTGAGAAACAAAAATTACTGGAGAACATAAATTTCAGACATTGTTTTAAGACTAAGAATAATAAGGATCGTGTTAATTGGATTGTTCAGTTGCCAGGAAGATTGTTTGAAGAAGCTTTATCACGTAATAGAGTATTTATGTTCTGGCGGACATACCGTATATCTGAGTATATAAACATCTTGAGATGTTTTAAATGCCTTGGCTATGGCCATATGGCGAAGTATTGTAGTGTCGAAAAACAACTTTGTGAATTTTGTAGCAGTTCGGACCATGCTCGAGATGTTTGCCCTAATAAAGATAAACCGCAGTGTGCTAACTGTATGCGAACAAAACGTAAGGATACGGGTCACAGTGTTAAGCACAAGGAATGCCCAGAATATCTTCGGCACGTTGAACTATACAAAAACCGAGTTACGTGGAGCTAAAAATAGGACAAGTAAACGCGCAAAGATCTATGGCGGTAGCGTCCGATCTGATGAAAATTATTGTGGAAGATTCCATAGATGTTCTGTGCATACAGGAGCCGTATGCCTTCAAGAGTAAGGTTAAAGGTTATAATACCACTAATTTTAGAGTGCTCCAGCCTAATGTGGAGCAACCGTGGGTGGCAGCAATAATTCGTACTGAGAATGTTGAGGCATTTCAGTGTTCACAGTATGATAGTGCTCATATTTTGTGTTTTCATGTGCGAACCCATGCAGAAAGTTTTTATGTAGTAAACGTTTATTGTCAATTTTCCTTACCGATGGATCCCTTTTTGAATAATTTGGAGAATATACTTACGCAGTTAGGTACAAGTCAAGTTCTGATCTGTTTGGATGCCAATGCAAAGTCATTTGTTTGGTACTCTGATGAAGTGGATGATCGTGGCAAGTTGCTCGAGGAATTTATCCTGGCCAATAACTTGACAGTACTAAATGTACCTAGTAGATTCTGTACGTTTACTAATTCGATGTTTCAAAGTAATATTGATGTAACCCTTGCTGGCCTTGGATTCGTCAACAAAAACGTAGAATGGCGTGTTTCTGATAAACTTGTATCAAGCGACCATAATCTGATTCTGTTGTCCTGGCACCTAATTAATGCGGATCGTAACTTGATAATTGTTAAAAATCGATATAATGTGAATTTTGCCGATTGGGAACGTTTTCATGTGGAACTTAATAATAGAGTTGACTCCAAATATATAGAAGTGTTAGAAAATTACAATGCGAGTAAGCTATGTAAAAGAATTAACAATATTCTAACAGAGACATGTAACGCCTCGTTACCTAGACGAAAGAGCAGTAATAAATCTGTTCCATGGTGGAATTCAGACCTAAACAAGCTTAGGAGAACTGTTCGTCGCTCGAAAAAGGAACTTTCTCGTGCAAGAAGATTACAATTAGGAGACTATGTACAGATATGTAGTGAGAGATATAGTGCAGCAAGAAATAAATATGTTAAAGCGATTAGAGCTAGGAAGGATTCTGCCTGGAAGGATTTTATACGATTCGAAGGAAATAAAAACCCTTGGGGAATACTACACAAAATTGCCAGAAACAGATTACCAAATTGCAATTCAATTAGTTCGTTATTACGTTCTACCGGTGAGTGGACACACTGCTTGAAGGAGTCAATCGATTTGCTGATGGACAAATTTGCTCCCAGAGACAATAGACTAGATGAAGTGGAAGTTCATACTGAAATGAGAAAAACTAATAAAATGTATACCAACAGCAATTTAGAACCGGACATAACATACAATGAAATAGACAGTGCTATAAAAAATTGTAAAAATAAGAAAGCTCCTGGAGACGACAATTTCAACCCAGAAATTATAAAACATTTATGGAAATCTAGGGGTGACTTGTTACTCCTATTATACAATAAATGTTTACGAGAGTGTGTCTTTCCTGATGCGTGGAAGACAGCAGTTTTAAGAATTATGTTAAAAAGTGTTGGTCTTGACCCAAAGCAGCCTAGTTCATACCGACCGATTGCATTACTGCCTGTTACTAGTAAAATTTTTGAGAAAATTATTGTAAGTAGAATTGAGGAAAAATACAAGGAAATGGGTCTACAATCAAGAAATCAGTTTGGTTTTAAAAAGGGTTATTCCATTGAAGATGCTCTCATGAGCTTCAGGGAAGCTGCTACGTATACAGATAAAAAATACGTTGTTTCGCTATTTATTGACATCCAGGGCGCTTTTGATAACATTTGGTGGCCATTTATAAAATTTAGATTGACAAAAGCACATTGTAGTACAACTCTAATAAGGATAGTTGAAAATTACTTTAATAAACGAAAAGTTAGGGTTGCGAATCGTTTTGATACGTACACATATACTGTAGAGCGAGGATGCCCACAGGGGTCCATAATTGGGCCCCTGGCTTGGAAATGGTGTTTAGACAGTTTTCTTGCTGAGATAGATTCTGTGATACCTGAGCATGAGGTACAAACCATTGCCTATGCGGATGATATAGTTTTTGTTATAAAGGGAAATTCACGAAGAGAACTTGAAAATTTAGGATCTTTATCTTTGTCGCTGCTTCAGAAATGGTGTGAGGCATGTAAACTAAAGGTGTCAGTAAAGAAGACGCGGGCAATGTTAATGAAAGGTACGCTTCATAAAGATAGACTACCGAACATCAAGGTGTATGAACAAAAGATTGCATATGTCGATGCATACAAATACTTGGGTGTGCTTGTTGATAAGAAAATGACCTTTATTCCGCATGTTAGAATGGTGCGCGACAAATTAGTTAAATATGTAATGACACTGAGACGCTTTGTCCATGAGGAGTGGGGTCTAAAGAAGCCTGTGTTGGATATCCTGTATAAAACAGTTTGTGTACCGATATTAACGTATGGTGCAATTATGTGGTATGACAGAGTGAATAATACGATGGTAAGAAGACATCTTTTATCTGCCCAAAGATCTATGCTACTGCTTAACACTAGGGCTTGTCGTACAGTTTCGACTGCAGCTATGCAGGTCATAAGCGGCTTTTTACCTATTGACTTAGAGGCTGTAAAACATGGCATAAAGCGAAAAATCATAAAGGGAAAGCATGTATCCTGGAAAGATTTTCAATACAATCCTGTCAGTTATCAAAATGCTGATGAAAATAATCCAAACGAAAGACAACAATATGAACGATGCATGATAAAAGATTTAGAGGAGTATATAATACAACAATGGCAGAGTAGATGGCTAGTTGACATTCACGGAAGAGTGACGTTTAAATATATAAAAGATGTAAGATTCATTAAATCGAGACCGTGGTTTAGACCATCTAGGTTCTGTACAAATTTTCTCACCGGCTACGGCACAATAAATTACAGCTTACACAAAAGGGGAGCTGCTGATACAGAAATGTGTCCCTTTTGTTTTGATTCCGTTGAGACAGTTGAGCATATGCTGTTTTATTGCGACAGATATACTGCTTACAGGTATAATAACATCTATACTGTCCAGCACTCGTCAGAAGATTGGAGTTCACTAATTAAAAACAAACAAGACTTTATAAATTTTAATAACTACGCAAATGTAACTCTGAAGATAAGGAATACCGCTATGATAGTAGAGGGCCCGCCTCCACGTGGCAGGGATGGTAACGTTGAGGCAACTCAGCGGCCAAGAGGCCCAAACCAGTAATAAATTAGTAAATCACTTGGCGCAAATAACGTTATACGTTCCTAATAGAGGTGACATGTCGATTTAAAATTACTAAACATGCACAAAGCAGTGATGAGCGAAAGCTCGCATACTGCATTTCCCAAGTGAATAAAATCAATCAATCAAATCAATCAATCTGTCCCTATCTCCCCTCAGGGGCTACGCTGTGTTCTACAGTCGTAGTACGGGCTTAACGACCCCGAGGTACCCGAGTCACGCTCATACCGTAAGCCTGTGGTCATGTTTCGCAGGAACGGGGGTCTTGCCTTCACCGGCCGGACCGCGAGGATGACAACCTCTATAAAAATCCCTTAATGCCCAGGGCAGCGGTGCGCGTCCTTGGGGTACCACTCCGTCACCGGAAGCACGGGGAGGTGGCTGTTGGGAGCAGCAGCCTGCTAGCGGCCAACCCTGGGATACCTGGCGCCCTCCCGGTGGTATCAGCCTTGCCCAGGTAATGGGGGCTCTGCCTGGGTTGACATTAATTTCCACCGTACTCGTGGGACCAAACATGGAATATGTATCAAAAAAAACTAAAATCTAAGCAGAAGCAGAAGCCGGAGGAGGACATGGAAGAGGTTGAGATGGGCAGAGGTGATTTCCCAGTAACGGGTCACAGCAGAACTAGCTCGGTGTCTTCTTTCGGCGATGGGCCGTCGACACCGAGATCGAAGAAAAGGAGGGTGATAGATCCAGCCCAAGGTATTGGCGACTCACGGAGTGTAATTGAAATGGTACGTGAAGAGCGAGAATCTCTTGAACAATTTTTGTTCAATGATAGTAACAAAGTGAACAGGGTTGCGGCGAAGATGATACTGTCCAAGTGGTCTATTTTAGAGACGAAGCTTTTTGAAGCAGTAGTTGAGAAAGAAAGAATAATCGCAGTACATGGTGAATGTGAGAAAAGAGCAGAAGCTACGTATGCCCAAATAGCGGCAAGAGTAACCCCCAAAGCTGCCCCTGTTCAAAGCGCCCGCGGTCGGAGTACGTCCAGAAAGAGAGAGAAATCCGAGGTGATTATTATCAAGCCAAAAGTAGATAATGACAGTCGAACAAACGACGATATTCGGAACCAAGTGGTGAAAATCCTTGGTGACAAGAGGAAGACCCTAAAGGTGAAAAAGATCAGGCAGTTACGGACGAAGGGAATGTTAGTTGAGGTCCAAAGCGTCAAAGATGTGAACATCATAAAAAATTTAAAATTTGATGAAATCAACTTGAGTACAACAGAACCCAAAAAGATAAACCCTTCTATTATTATATACGACGTCGAAAAGGAGTGGAAGGCGGAAGACCTCAAAGAGGATTTTATATCCAAGAATTTCGATCAACTCACTGAGAGAGACAGACAGGAACTTTCTAAGGAGATCGTTTTTAAACATTCGTTCAAAACGAAGAGCCCGGAGAGAGTAAATTGGGTCGTACAGATCCCGGCTCTATTATTCAAGAACGTCATCGAGGAAGGTAGGATCTTCATGTTCTGGAGATCTTACCGCGTAAGAGAATATATTAATATTGTGCGGTGCTTTAAGTGCCATACGTATGGACATGTTGCAAAATATTGCAGTGCCCAGAAACCTGCCTGTGAAACGTGTGGTAGCGAGGACCATTTGAGGGACGAGTGTCCAAAGAAAGAAACTCCAATGTGTCCTATCTGTAAAAGATACAAGAGAAAGGACTTAAGCCATAGTTTGCGCAGTAAACAGTGTACGGAATATTTGCGGCAAATAGAGTTATACAAAAATAAAATAAAATGGGATTAAGAATCGGTCAAATAAATGGTATGCGAGCAATAGCTACTGCTGTGGAGATTAAAGACTTATTAATCCGTGACAAATTCGATATGGTATGTATACAAGAACCATATGTATATAAATCAAAGGTATGTGGATACAGTTCCCCATACTTGAAGGTGGAATACCCAAAGGCCGACAAGCCATGGGTCGCTCTAGTTGCAAAGAGGGATACCGATATTTTTAAGCTATCAGAGTACGAAGATAAACATACAATGGTAGTAAGAATTACGGCAAAGGGATACAGTATGATCATAATTAATCTATACTGTCAATTTTCAATGCCAATTGAAAATTTTTTAACAAAGTTAGAGTATATAATAGATACGTTCAAGGAAGAGAAGATCCTTCTAACCATGGACGCAAACGCAAAATCGACGAGTTGGTTTTCCAATGAAACCGATGAAAATGGCAGCAAATTGGAGCAACTTATAATGTCTCAGGACTTATGTCTATTAAATAGAAGATCTGAATTGACGACATTTGCTGGCGTGAATGCAGCGTCAAATATAGATGTGACACTTTGTACACGGAGTCTGCTGCGAAGCATTCACTCCTGGTCGATAACTGATTTGGTGTCGGTCTCTGACCATAACCTTATAGAAATTGAGATAAAAACCCAGAAATCTCAAAGGCGAAAGACTGTTCAAGACAGGCAATACAATGTAAATCGTGCCGACTGGGAGAAGTTTGAAGAACGGATTAAATTATCTTTTAATTGTTACGTTCCTGATGAAAACATTGGGATGAGACCAAACCAATTTTTGAAAGAAATTATGGAAGTAGTCCACAGAGTCTGTAGAGACTCAATACCCTTAAAAATTGTAGTGGGCAAGACGGTCCCGTGGTGGACGGATAAATTGAAAGAACTAAGGAAGGAAACTAAGAGACTTAGAAAGCAAGTTGCAAGAGCTAGAAGATTAAATCTGGCGTTTATGCTAGAAGAATGCAACAAAAGATATAAGGAATCCAGAAATTCCTATGTCTCGGAAATTCGGAAGGAAAAATCTTCCGCATGGAGGAAATTCGTACAGGAAGAAGGAAACAAAAACCCCTGGGGGGTTTTGCATAAGATCGTTCGTGAAAAAATGAAAAGAGCTTACACTGCAGGAAGCTTAAAGCTTCCAAATGGAGAATATACAAAGTCATGGCTGGAGACAATCACTATACTTTGCAGAAAATTCTTTCCAAGGGATATTATAGATCTAGAAGAGGAATACCACCATGAAATACGCAGAGCTAATAAGCGATATAAAAATTTTAATCTTGAGCCAGATATTACATCGGCAGAAATAATAGAAGCAATAAGAAAAACAAAAAATCGCAAAGCCCCTGGACTAGACTTGCTGAACCCTGAAATAATAAAACACCTTTGGAAGGCTAAGGGGGATATTCTCCTGATGCTTTTCAACAGGTGTCTCAGAGAAGCTACTTTTCCGAGGATGTGGAAGACCGCAAATATCATTATATTGCCAAAAAGGCTCGATATGGACTTGCAGTCTATAAACTCGTACCGGCCAATTGCGCTCTTACCCGTCATGAGCAAAATATTCGAACGGATTTTGATCCAAAGAATTCAACTAATATACACCGAGAAGAACCTTTCAAGCAGAAGACAGTTTGGATTTAAAAAGGGCCTCGGTACGGAAGATGCTCTAATGGAGCTTAAAAATGAAATAGAATATACGGATCGAAAATACGTGCTTGTTATATTCATGGATATAGTCGGTGCATTCGATCACCTCTGGTGGCCGGCAATTAAAAACAGGCTCGTACAGGCAGAGTGTAGTTCTACACTCATAAGAATTACCCATAAATATTTTTCTAATAGGAAGGTAGTAATCAAGAGCCATTTTGAAAGGATGACTTATAGAGTCGAACGAGGATGCCCACAAGGCTCGATATTCGGACCAGTAGCATGGAACTGGTGTTTGGACCAGTTCCTTTTGGACTTTGAGCGTACCACAAACAGCGATGATATGCAGGTGATTGCGTATGCAGACGATGTGGCCTTTATTATAAAAGCCGAATCTAGATTGGCGTTGGAAGATCAGGGCAATGAAGCCGTTAGTAAATTTGAAAAATGGTGTAAAAAGAATAAATTGTGTATCTCTGAGAAAAAGACAGTTGCCGTGTTACTGAAGGGGAACTTTGACATACGTAGACCACCAAATATAAAGATTTACGATAAAACCATCAAATTCACCGAAACGTATAAGTATCTTGGAGTCATTCTTGACTCCAAGTTAAGTTTCTTACCACACGTGAAGAGCATAAGACAGAAATTGACAAATTACATGATGGCTCTGAAGAGATATGCTCACGAAGAATGGGGTATAAAGAGACCCATATTAGATATACTCTACAAAGCGGTGTGTGTTCCTATATATACATATGGAGCAATTATTTGGCACGACAGGGTAAAAAATGTTGCCATTTTGAGACAGTTGAACGCAATGCAACGGACTATTTTATTAGTCCTGACACAAGCATCAAGAATGACATCAACGGTGGCGATGCAGGTGGTCAGTGGGTTTTTACCAATTGACCTCCAGATAACGTATTTTGCTTTAATGCGTAGACTAAAGAAAAAGTTGAGTGTACAATGGGAAGAGCTTCGCCTCAATTGGGGCGAAGCTGATGAACAACTAGAAACGAATATCCTGAAATTGGAGGATAAAGCACACGAAGTATGGCAAAGCAGATGGGACGAAAATGAGCACGGTAGAGACACATACAGATTTATAAAGAACGTGAACTTTGTATCTACCCATCAATGGTTCAAGCCGCCAAGACTACTAGTGTATGTAATAACCGGTTACGGTTTATTAAATTACTCACGTCACAAACGAGATCTAATTGATACGGCTATATGTCCAGTATGCACGAGTGAAGAGGAGACAGTTGATCACTTGCTGTTCAACTGCATACAGTACCAGAGCTACAGGTATGACAGCCTCAGAAACATGGAAAACGACAGGAAAGAGTTGATCGACACAAGATCAAATTACAAGAAGTTAATTCAGTTTGTCAATACGGCATATAACGAAAGAAAATTACACATAATAGCACAAGAATGATGACTTAATACGAGAAGTATGAAAATTCCAAAATAAGAATGTAGCCCAAGAGACGGTCATGGACACTCAGTACTCCGGGAAAGGTGTTCCGGAATGTAAAAGAAGGCAAACAAACAAAAAGAAAAGTACAATTGTGAAATATTATAAAACAGAGGAATTAATAGAAACAATATATACAGAAAGTAGAGGGTCCGCCTCCTCGTGGCAGGGATGGAAACACTAGAGGCATCACACCCTAGTGGCCAAGAGACCCAAAAGAAGAATAATTGTCGAACGAAAACTCAAACGCGGAAGTGCTAAACGGTCTAATTTATAATTCTTAATAAAAAAGCAATATCGTGATAGATGAGCTATAGGCAGCGATGAGCAGATGCTCCTAAGCTGCATAACCGTTAGAGGTTAAACAATGAACAATGAATGAATGTCCCTATCTCCCCTCAGGGGCTACGCTGTGTTCTACAGTCGTAGTACGGGCATAACGACCCCGAGGTACCCGAGTCACGCTCATACCGTAAGCCTGTGGTCATGTTTCGCAGGAACGGGGGTCTTGCCTTCACCGGCCGGACCGCGAGGATGACAACCTCTATAAAAAATCCCTTAATCCCCAGGGCAGTGGTGCGCGTCCTTGGGGTACCACTCCGTCAACAGACGCACGGGGAGGTGGCTGTTGGGAGCAGCAGCCTGTTAGCGGCCAACCCCGGGATACCTGGCGCCCTCCCGGTGGTATCAAGCCTTGCCCAGGTAAGGCGGCTCTGCCTGGGTGGACTTACTTTCCGACCTATTCGTGGGAACAGTCATGGAATCTACTAAATCAATAAAAACAAAAACTGGAGTGGAGGAGGTGGAGGTGGATACGGGGGTGAGGTGTGACTCGCCTATAGGGCGACGTAGTCGTCGAAGCTCTTTTTCATCATGCACGGACGATGTGTCAAGTGTGCCGCGCGCAAGAAAGCGTCGAGCAGTAACGGATCGGAATGGAAAATCTGAGGTTCCAGTGGCATCTGGATCGCTTGGTATCAATGATGTGCGTGTTGAAAGGGAAAAGCTTGAGGCTTACCTTTTTGACGATAATAACAAGGTAAACAAAAACGCCATAAAATATATTCTGTCCAGATGGGCGGTGCTGGAGTGTAGGCTACAATGTGAAATATCAGAAAAAGAAAAATATGAGGCTTTATATAAAAGCAGCATGCAGAATGTAGCACAAACTTACGCTCAAGCTGTTTCTAGTGGGCTAGCGAAACCTGTTGATGCTCCCAGTGTTGCGGCAAGGTCTTCCTCAATAAGTAGAAAAAAGGAGCCTTACGAGGTAGTAATTATTAAACCATTAAATGAAAATGACGAGCGGACGAATGATGAAATAAAGACTGCCGTAACGAGGGCATTAGATAGCAAAAGAAGTGTATTAAAGGTGAGGAATATGAAGCAAATTAGAAGCAAAGGAGTTGTGTTGGAGGTAAATAGTAAAAAAGATGTTGAAGTTCTTAAGAAGGCAAACCTGTCAGATGTCGGCTTGAGAACTGCGGAGCCTAGAAGGCTTGACCCAACATTGATCATATATGATGTTGAATCTGACTACAAGGCAGAAGATCTGAAAATGGATTTTGTCAACAAGAATCTGAATTACGAATCTGACTCTGAGAAACAAAAATTACTGGAGAACATAAATTTCAGACATTGTTTTAAGACTAAGAATAATAAGGATCGTGTTAATTGGATTGTTCAGTTGCCAGGAAGATTGTTTGAAGAAGCTTTATCACGTAATAGAGTATTTATGTTCTGGCGGACATACCGTATATCTGAGTATATAAACATCTTGAGATGTTTTAAATGCCTTGGCTATGGCCATATGGCGAAGTATTGTAGTGTTGAAAAACAACTTTGTGAATTTTGTAGCAGTTCGGATCATGCTCGAGATGTTTGCCCTAATAAAGATAAACCGCAGTGTGCTAACTGTATGCGAACAAAACGTAAGGATACGGGTCACAGTGTTAAGCACAAGGAATGCCCAGAATATCTTCGGCACGTTGAACTATACAAAAACCGAGTTACGTGGAGCTAAAAATAGGACAAGTAAACGCGCAAAGATCTATGGCGGTAGCGTCCGATCTGATGAAAATTATTGTGGAAGATTCCATAGATGTTCTGTGCATACAGGAGCCGTATGCCTTCAAGAGTAAGGTTAAAGGTTATAATACCACTAATTTTAGAGTGCTCCAGCCTAATGTGGAGCAACCGTGGGTGGCAGCAATAATTCGTACTGAGAATGTTGAGGCATTTCAGTGTTCACAGTATGATAGTGCTCATATTTTGTGTTTTCATGTGCGAACCCATGCAGAAAGTTTTTATGTAGTAAACGTTTATTGTCAATTTTCCTTACCGATGGATCCCTTTTTGAATAATTTGGAGAATATACTTACGCAGTTAGGTACAAGTCAAGTTCTGATCTGTTTGGATGCCAATGCAAAGTCATTTGTTTGGTACTCTGATGAAGTGGATGATCGTGGCAAGTTGCTCGAGGAATTTATCCTGGCCAATAACTTGACAGTACTAAATGTACCTAGTAGATTCTGTACGTTTACTAATTCGATGTTTCAAAGTAATATTGATGTAACCCTTGCTGGCCTTGGATTCGTCAACAAAAACGTAGAATGGCGTGTTTCTGATAAACTTGTATCAAGCGACCATAATCTGATTCTGTTGTCCTGGCACCTAATTAATGCGGATCGTAACTTGATAATTGTTAAAAATCGATATAATGTGAATTTTGCCGATTGGGAACGTTTTCATGTGGAACTTAATAATAGAGTTGACTCCAAATATATAGAAGTGTTAGAAAATTACAATGCGAATAAGCTATGTAAAAGAATTAACAATATTCTAACAGAGACATGTAACGCCTCGTTACCTAGACGAAAGAGCAGTAATAAATCTGTTCCATGGTGGAATTCAGACCTAAACAAGCTTAGGAGAACTGTTCGTCGCTCGAAAAAGGAACTTTCTCGTGCAAGAAGATTACAATTAGGAGACTATGTACAGATATGTAGTGAGAGATATAGTGCAGCAAGAAATAAATATGTTAAAGCGATTAGAGCTAGGAAGGATTCTGCCTGGAAGGATTTTATACGATTCGAATGAAACAAAAACCCTTGGGGAATACTACACAAAATTGCCAGAAACAGATTACCAAATTGCAATTCAATTAGTTCGTTATTACGTTCTACCGGTGAGTGGACACACTGCTTGAAGGAGTCAATCGATTTGCTGATGGACAAATTTGCTCCCAGAGACAATAGACTAGATGAAGTGGAAGTTCATACTGAAATGAGAAAAACTAATAAAATGTATACCAACAGCAATTTAGAACCGGACATAACATACAATGAAATAGACAGTGCTATAAAAAATTGTAAAAATAAGAAAGCTCCTGGAGACGACAATTTCAACCCAGAAATTATAAAACATTTATGGAAATCTAGGGGTGACTTGTTACTCCTATTATACAATAAATGTTTACGAGAGTGTGTCTTTCCTGATGCGTGGAAGACAGCAGTTTTAAGAATTATGTTAAAAAGTGTTGGTCTTGACCCAAAGCAGCCTAGTTCATACCGACCGATTGCATTACTGCCTGTTACTAGTAAAATTTTTGAGAAAATTATTGTAAGTAGAATTGAGGAAAAATACAAGGAAATGGGTCTACAATCAAGAAATCAGTTTGGTTTTAAAAAGGGTTATTCCATTGAAGATGCTCTCATGAGCTTCAGGGAAGCTGCTACGTATACAGATAAAAAATACGTTGTTTCGCTATTTATTGACATCCAGGGCGCTTTTGATAACATTTGGTGGCCATTTATAAAATTTAGATTGACAAAAGCACATTGTAGTACAACTCTAATAAGGATAGTTGAAAATTACTTTAATAAACGAAAAGTTAGGGTTGCGAATCGTTTTGATACGTACACATATACTGTAGAGCGAGGATGCCCACAGGGGTCCATAATTGGGCCCCTGGCTTGGAATTGGTGTTTAGACAGTTTTCTTGCTGAGATAGATTCTGTGATACCTGAGCATGAGGTACAAACCATTGCCTATGCGGATGATATAGTTTTTGTTATAAAGGGAAATTCACGAAGAGAACTTGAAAATTTAGGATCTTTATCTTTGTCGCTGCTTCAGAAATGGTGTGAGGCATGTAAACTAAAGGTGTCAGTAAAGAAGACGCGGGCAATGTTAATGAAAGGTACGCTTCATAAAGATAGACTACCGAACATCAAGGTGTATGAACAAAAGATTGCATATGTCGATGCATACAAATACTTGGGTGTGCTTGTTGATAAGAAAATGACCTTTATTCCGCATGTTAGAATGGTGCGCGACAAATTAGTTAAATATGTAATGACACTGAGACGCTTTGTCCATGAGGAGTGGGGTCTAAAGAAGCCTGTGTTGGATATCCTGTATAAAACAGTTTGTGTACCGATATTAACGTATGGTGCAATTATGTGGTATGACAGAGTGAATAATACGATGGTAAGAAGACATCTTTTATCTGCCCAAAGATCTATGCTACTGCTTAACACTAGGGCTTGTCGTACAGTTTCGACTGCAGCTATGCAGGTCATAAGCGGCTTTTTACCTATTGACTTAGAGGCTGTAAAACATGGCATAAAGCGAAAAATCATAAAGGGAAAGCATGTATCCTGGAAAGATTTTCAATACAATCCTGTCAGTTATCAAAATGCTGATGAAAATAATCCAAACGAAAGACAACAATATGAACGATGCATGATAAAAGATTTAGAGGAGTATATAATACAACAATGGCAGAGTAGATGGCTAGTTGACATTCACGGAAGAGTGACGTTTAAATATATAAAGGATGTAAGATTCATTAAATCGAGACCGTGGTTTAGACCATCTAGGTTGTGTACAAATTTTCTCACCGTCTACGGCACAATAAATTACAGCTTACACAAAAGGGGAGCTGCTGATACAGAAATGTGTCCCTTTTGTTTTGATTCCGTTGAGACAGTTGAGCATATGCTGTTTTATTGCGACAGATATACTGCTTACAGGTATAATAACATCTATACTGTCCAGCACTCGTCAGAAGATTGGAGTTCACTAATTAAAAACAAACAAGACTTTATAAATTTTAATAACTACGCAAATGTAACTCTGAAGATAAGGAATACCGCTATGATAGTAGAGGGCCCGCCTCCACGTGGCAGGGATGGTAACGTTGAGGCAACTCAGCGGCCAAGAGGCCCAAACCAGTAATAAATTAGTAAATCACTTGGCGCAAATAACGTTATACGTTCCTAATAGAGGTAACATGTCGATTTAAAATTACTAAACATGCACAAAGCAGTGATGAGCGAAAGCTCGCATACTGCCCTTCCCAAGTGAATAAAATCAAAATCAAAATCAAATCTGTCCCTATCTGTGGTCGACCACCAGGTGGCGCAAAGTACGGACGCGTGTCCACGTCGCTCCGCATGAAATCGCCGAAAGTTGTGGTAACAAGTGCCGTGCGAATTGAATCTTATATCGCGTCGTGTAGTGCCAGTGAAGCCTGTCATTTCGTGCTATAAAGTTCCAAAATCCGTGCAGTGTAAGTGACAGTATCTGTGGAAATAGTGTCGTGAAAAATCGACGCCAAGCGACGGCCATCTTGGCACGTCGGCGTGGGTGACTAGTGGCGCCACGAGCGGCTCGGTGCCGTACTAAGGCTTGGTCTTAGCGGCAGCGCGCGCGTTTCGAATGACTGAAGGACACTCAAAGTGCAACGACGAAGCGATGTCATCCAGAACCACAACCTCGAGAACGCTCGGTGCATTCTCCCGCGGTGAGTCAAACATGGACGAGGAATCGACAGATACGGAGCAGCAGTTCGTGATCCGAAAAAAGGTGAAACACGTGCGGAAGAGAAAAATCTCATCGGACTCTGATGCCGAGCCGCCACAAAAGAGGAACGACACAGACAATTCAAAGAGGAATGAATCTACTCTCAGGGAAGCAAACAACGAATTGAAAGGGCGAGATGCGGTCTTCGCTCGAGGAGACCAAATACTCAGTATAAAGTCTCGAGGCGAGGGTCTACAAAAGAAGATCCTAAACTACATTACTAACGAGGAGAATGGTCTAGAAATATCATCCTGCAAATATATTCTAGCCAAGGTCGCCAAACTACAAGGCCTTCTGCAGGAATCACTGATAATTAACAGTAACCTGGAAGGACAACTTATGGCACTCAAGGAAGAGAACAAGGAAATGAAGAACACCAACATCATACAAGGACGAAAGACAACTGCTACTCTACCCCAGAAAATGACATACGCAGAACGCCTTGGAATTAAATCTAAAGCAGCGGAATTGTCAAACGTTACGCAAGATCCTCCCAACGTTATTCTCATTCGCCCAAAAGATACCAGTAAATATGGGAACAGCGACGAAACAAAAAGGGCACTGGTAAACCTAATATCGCCTAAGGAGGAAAACCTCCAAGTCATAAACTTGAGGCGAGTGCAAGGCAGCGGAGTTATCGTCGAAACTGCAAGGAAGAGCAACATTGAAGCTATTCTAAAGAGCGAAAAGCTTAAAGCGGCTGGCCTGATAGCCGACGTACCGGCAAAGAGAAGCCCGAAAGTTATCGTCTTTGGAGTGCCAAGGAACGACAACGACGACGACGAAATACTCCAAGCGATATTGGAACAGAACATGTCACCTCAGGAGACGGAAAAGTACAAGCATCAGATGAAGGTTGCTTTTAAGACCGGGAATAAGGACAACAAGGAAAGCTTCAATCTTGTTATAGAAGCGTCAAAAGAAGCTCGAGATATTCTAATAAAGAAGCAGCGGCTTTACATTATGTGGCAGTGTTGCAAGGTTCAGGACTTTGTAGCTGCTACAAGGTGTTACAAATGCCAGGCATATGGACACACAGCGAAACATTGTAGGAGCGATAGCGACGTCTGTGGACACTGCGCCCAGGCAGGGCATGTATATAAAAACTGCCCTAACAAGTCCAAGCCGGCATCGTGTGTAAATTGCAAAAAAGCAGGAAGACAACACGATCATTGCGTAACAAGCAAGGAGTGCCCATCACATGTAGCAGCAATAAATCGAGTTATCGCAAGAACCGATTATGGACAATAAGCCCAAGTGTAAATGTGACGGGACCGTAAACAGGACAACATGCAAAGGATCCACACACCTACTCGAGAGCAGCAAGAATACCCGACAGGTACGCCATAGATCACAATCTCAACAGTTCCCGATTATCCGCGTAGCACAACTCAACGCCCAGAACTCATCTGCCGTCCTTGATGAGCTCAGAAATATTATGTACACCGACAAAATAGATATAGTATCAATACAAGAACCGTACAGCTATAATAACAGGATAAATGGACTTGGCGCCGGTACGAAAGTAGTTGTGGATACGAAAGCTTTCACTAATATCGCCTCCCCGGAAAGAATAAAAGCAGCCGTCGCCATCGCCAACCCAAAGTACACAGTGCTCAAAATAGAACAATTATGCAATACCCATTGCGTCTGTGTTGAGGTATCGATAGACAAATACAAACTTTATATTGTGAGTGCATATTTCCAATTCAGTGACAGGATAGAACCATATATACAACACCTAGAGAAAGTTTTACATAGCCTGAAGGGACGTAACATCATCATATGTGCGGACGTCAATGCCAAGTCGATCCTATGGCACAGCAACCAAAACGACGAAAGGGGAGACCTGCTTGAGAGCTTCATTGCACAGCACAATCTATTTATAATAAACAGCGAATCAGATAACCATACTTTCGATAGTAACAGGGGAACTGCGAACATCGACCTTACCCTTACCACATCCGCCAGCTACAACAGAATAAATCGCTGGATAGTCCACAGAAATAGAACATTAAGCGACCATAACTTAATATCATTTACAGTCAACACACCGCAAGGAACAAACCACAGCTCGCCCAACCCTCAGGCAAGGTATAACATAAAAAGGGCAGACTGGAAGAAATTCCAAGAACACCTAGAAACGACGGCCGTAACAAGCCAAGTCAGAGAAGACAACGACATGCCAGAGGATCCCGAAGTGCTTGTGGCGGAAATAATGCAAACCCTAACATCTGCCTGCGATGTTGCAATACCCAGGAAAACACGATACCGCAAGTCTGTCCCGTGGTGGACTGGGAAACTGACCGATTTGAAGAAAGGCGTACGAAGGGCACGGCGAAAGTTTCAACGTGAAACAAGAGAAAGTAAGAGAGACCGCCTAGAAGCATGCTACAAAGCAATCAGAAACAATTACATCGCTGAAATTCGGAAGGCAAAATCGGAGAGCTGGCAAAAGTTCGTTACAAAGGAAGGAAACGCTGAACCATTTAGTATAATATACAAATTCCAGACAGGAAAAGTTCAAATAGAGAAAGCTCATGAGAGCATCAGGGCCTTGGACTCGCAGACCACAACATGGGAAGACACAGCACAACTATTACTAGATACACTGATACCAAACGATAACCCAACGGAAGAAACATCATGGCACACCAACACCAGGATCGAGACGAAAACCCCTCCGAATACTGACAATACACCTCCCTTCACCGTATCGGAAATAGAACAAATAATCCGCAAACTAAAGAACAGGAAAGCACCCGGGCACGACCTGATAGAGGCGGAAGTTGTTAAAGCAGCTTGGCCACACCTCCAACAGAAGCTTGCGGTTCTCATGAACAGGTGTCTAAGCTCCGGAAAATTTCCTCGGCAATGGAAACAAGGCGTCATTCGGGTCTTACTTAAGGGAGAAGGAAAAGACAGAACCGATCCCAAGTCTTACAGACCAATATGTCTATTACCGATTCCAAGCAAAGTCCTAGAAAAGCTAATCACCCAGAGACTAGAAACATTATTCCACCACCATCCCCTCTCCTCCAGTCAACAGTTTGGCTTCAGAAAGGGAAAATCAGCAGAAGACGCGATTGTGCACTTGAGAGAAGCCGTGAAGCTCACAAACGAGAAGTATGCCATAGCCCTATTCTTTGATATTTCAGGCGCATTTGATAATGTGTGGTGGCCGAGCATACTATACAACCTGAAGAAACGGAACTGCCCCCAGAATTTGTACATATTAGTTCAGAGCTACCTACAGGACAGAACAGTTTGCGTCAACAACGACAACGGAAACAGCATCAGGAAGTCACCAGACAAAGGCTGCCCCCAAGGTTCGATACTCGGACCCAACTTCTGGAACCTGATCTTCGACGACGCCATCAACAGTGTTAAGCAAGTGGGCCACGAGGTGATTGGGTATGCAGACGATTTGGCAGTAATAGTAGCTGGAAACTCGCGAAAGCAATTAGAAGAAAAAGCGAACGATGTAACGAAATTGTTACTCGACTGGTGCAAGAAGCACAAGCTGCAACTCTCGCAGACTAAATCAGAGATGTTGCTTGTGAAAGGCTTTCTTGACATAAAACGGCCTCCAACCGTAAAGATTGAACGAAAATCTCTCAAGATATCGGATGTCAGCAGATACCTAGGGGTCCACTTCGGGACACGACTGAATGTAACGCCACACGTAAACTACATAACTAGCAGAACCAAACAGGTATTTAATAGACTTGCTCATGTAGCAAAGACGCATTGGGGAATTAATTTCAAGAACATGATGGTGCTCTACAAGGGAGTTTTCGCCCCGATCATTACCTACGCAGCCGCGGGTTGGAGCGACAGGATCAATGCACGGCACAAGAGGAAATTAATTCAGGCACAGAGATACGCACTCCTAAGAACAACAAGAGCCTACAGAACGGTGTCAACAGATGCTCTTAACGTCGTGGCGGCCGCAGTTCCAATTGATCTGCTACTCATAGAGAAAACGGCAATATACAAGCTAAAGAAAAACAAACCGTTCGAAATAGGGGACATCACTTTTACAGCACAAACAGCACCAATGGAAAGTCAGCAGCTTCAAAATCTTCAAAAGCAAATCAAACAACAGACTATTAACAGATGGCAGGCAAACTGGCAGCAGTCGGCGAATGGAAGAATAACGTACAAGTTTTTCAATGACATAACAGACAGACTAGATAAAGACTGGATAATACTAACCCACTACAGCATTCAACTTCTAACGGGACACGGACAAATACGTGACATGCTACACGCAAGAAACATCACAACCGACGATTTATGCCACTGCAAGCGGAAAGACTCGGTGGAACATATTATCTTTGAGTGCATCGAATTACAACAGGCTCGCGACAGAATGATAGAAAACCTTGCGTCAAGTGGTGTGAAATGGCCATGCAACCTCAACGAACTTACGCGGCGGAATACATACAACTATCTCGCGTCTTTCGCATCTGAGGTGATGAAAAAAAGGGGAATAGCAACCTGGGGAGAGCAGCGCAAGCCACCTCCCAAACAAAGCAACCCGACACAGCAGAGAACCATACTCACAAGGCAAAGTAACAGGATACGACAGTAACAAGTAAAGGTAAGACAACAATACAAAACTCACACTTGGCAACGCGGGCACACGTTCGAAGGAATGTGGAGTGCTCAAGGTGAGTGGCAGAAGTAGCGAAAGCTGCGGATGCCGAACACATGCGTCACAGCACGCATTCCCGTAGGAGACTGAGCAATATGCTGGCGACCCCACCTCCTCGTGGTCCCCGCTGGGCAACATTTCACTTGCATTTCCCGTGCCTACGAGGTTATGCAAGCCAAACGGCTAAGTGGGTCGCTCCCCGAAAGGGGCAGTCTACCATTCTGATGATCCTTAATTGGTGAAGAATGGGTTTTTCCAAGTCCGCCGTTCATAACATCTACGAACGTGACCCTTCGCAGTGGACAAATCGCTACCCACCACCTGCCGATATAGGCGAAAGCCTGGGAACGGCAAGCGGCGCACGCGCCTTAATATGCTAGATTCACAATAACTCTGTCCCTATCTGCCGACGGGCAAAAAACGCAAATTGGCAGGGGTTTGTGACGAGGGAGGGAAACTCCAATCCTTGGGGTCTGGCCTATAAAATCAAGACAGACAAAATACATGCCGAAACCGTATTCGAAACAATAAAAACTGACGGAGACCGCGCGATAACGTGGACCGAAACTGGACTCATCTTGCTTAACACGCTTATTCCAAATGACGACACAGTTGGAGAGACCGCATGGCATGAGGCTGTCCGGAATGACATAGCAGTACCGCCAGACGCAGAAAACACTACGCAGTTCGAAACATACGAAATATATAAAGCTATAAGCAGCCTAAAAAGTGGAAAAGCCCCAGGTCACGATCTGATAGAGGCAGATATGTTAAAGATAGCATTCCCTAAGCTACATCTCGAAATCACCAGGCTCATGAACTGCTGTCTGTCCAAAGGTGTGTTCCCAACAACCTGGAAAAAGGGTGTCATCCGAGTGTTACTTAAAGGACAGGACAAAGACAAAACAAATCCAAAATCATACAGGCCCATATGCCTTTTGCCGATACTAAGCAAAGCTCTAGAAAGGCTAATATCCCAAAGAATGGAACAGATTTTCCACCGTCACCAACTCACCTCCAACCGGCAGTTCGGTTTCAGGAAGGGCAAATGCACTGAAGACGCTATAGTAGAACTTCGCGATTTAGTTGATCATGCTCCGCACAAATACGTAGTGGCAATGCTATTCGACATAGCAGGAGCGTTCGACAATGTGTGGTGGCCTTCTATCCTGAAAGAACTGAAAAGGCGAAATTGCCCTCGGAACCTCTACATACTCATTCGGGACTACCTATCAAATCGCACAGCATCCATCGGTAATAACAATAATTCCACCGTTAGCAAAACCGTAAACAGAGGCTGTCCGCAGGGCTCAATTCTCGGCCCCAGCTTCTGGAATCTAATATTTGACGACCTTCTAAATACTTTAGAGAATCACGGATACCAACCCATAGCATACGCGGACGACTTAGCAGTAATAATACCGGGCAGTTCCAGAAAACAAATCGAAGATATAGCCAACAACGCGGTAAAACTCATCACCAATTGGTGTGGAAACCACAAGCTTCAGCTTTCTCCGTCCAAATCAGAAATGATATTATTAAAAGGCTTCCTAGATATCGAACGTCCACCAACGGTGCGAATCGGAAAGAGCTCGATTAAAATGGTACCGGTTGCACGATACTTAGGCATACATTTTGGAATAAGATTCAACATAGCTCCTCATATACACTACATCACTTCTAAGAGTAAACGTATATTCAATAAATTATCACACTTAGCAAAAGCTCACTGGGGAATCACCCACCGAAACATGATGACACTCTACAAGGGTGTCTTCATTCCAATAATAACATACGCGGCATCAGGATGGAGTGACAAATTGAACGCATGTCACCATAAGCTGCTGAAACAAGCTCAAAGATATGCTCTCGTTCGAGCGACGAGAGCCTATAGGACAATATCAACTGAGGCCCTAACAGTGTTGGCAGCAGCAGCACCAATAGATCTCGTCATGATAGAGAAACGGGCATCATATATGATAAAACGTAACAAGAATTTCGAAGCAGGGCAATTCATTTTCAACGCGCAGGAAACCGTCCCAGACGACGAACAGTTAAACAGACTGACACAGCAGATCAGAACACACATATTAGACACATGGCAAAATAGGTGGGAGCAGACTTCCAACGGAAGAATCACATCTAAATTCATTAGCAAAGTGGAGGACAGGCTGAAATCAGACCGGATGAACCTTACTTTTCATAATATGCAGCTGCTCTCAGGTCATGGTCTGCTTAAGAACTATCAGATGAAGATAGGTGTGGTTCCTTCGGAAGACTGCTCTTGTGGGGAAAAAGACTCAGTAGAACACGTAATTTATGAATGTAGCGATTTAACGTCATTCAGAGCAAAGCTGCTGCGAACACTGGAGGGTGTAGGAATTAGCTGGCCGTGTAGGATGCAAGACCTTATCCGAAAAGAAACCTTCGAGGGTTTCACAGTATTTGCGAAGGAAGCTCTCAGACATAGGGAAGAGAAGGAAAGACAGGCACCAAGGACAACACAACAACTACGTACAACACAACGAACAAGACCATCTACAATCACCACGAGACGAATAACAAGGGCATCGGCTCAGCAACAAGAACAGGGATCCGGAAATTAAATTCACCAGCCAACAGAACTACAACAGACGCAAGGGTTTGAACAAGGACACCGAAGACCGTGGACGTCAAACGAACTCGCTATCGGCAACGCGGGCCCAAACTCGTAAGAGAATGGGTGCTCGAAGCGAAAACATGCGAGACGACACGCATGCCCGCAAGAGACTGAGTCTTAAACTGGCAACCCCACCTCCTCGTGGTCCTCGCTGGGCAACGTTCCGCCCGTATAACTGTGCCTGCACGGTTATACGCGTGAAACGGCTAAGTGGGTTGCCTCCCGAAAGGGACAGTCTACCCTTCTGATGATCCTTCAGTGGTGAAGAGGGGGTTTTTCCAAATCCGCCGTTCATAACACCTACGAACGTGACCCTTCGCAGTGGTGTAAAACGCTTCTAACATCGACCGGTATAAGCGAAAGCTTAGGAACGGCAGAGCGGGGCTCTTCTAGCCGCCTGATATGCTCAAATAGACAATAACCTGTCCCTATCTGGCTCTCGTCCACCAGGTGGCGAAAAGTACAGTCGCGTGTCTACGTCGCTCCGCAGAAGATCGCCGGAAATTGTGGTGAAAGGTGCAGTGAGAGGCGAGCCTCTTGTCGTGGCGCGTAGTGCTCGTGCAGTGCATCACTTTGTGATATAAGTTTACGTAATCCGTGCAGCGTGAGAAGAGTAAATTGTGAGTGAAGTGCCGTGAAAAACCGACGCCAAGTGGCGGCCATATTGGCTTGGTCGTTGTGGGTCGGCAGTGCCACCACGGTTGTGTCGGTAATTGTACCGACTTACCGACATCGCGACCGGCGGATTTACCGACCGGCGGATTTACCGACCGACGGATTTACCGACCGACGGATTTACCGACCGACGGATTTACCGATCGTCGGACTATCGGCCGATGGACTTGTCGACTGTTGGTCTTAGCGACCGGTTGGCATATGGACTAGCGCCTCTCGACGGGGAAAGTGGAACGTGTGAGGGCGCGGCAGGACCGTGTTGAGTGATCTGAGGACCTTTTTTTTTCTTTTTTTTTTTTTTTTTTTTTTGCTTATCGATTCTGTTGCGAGTGGAAAAGTCTGCCTCCCTCGGGCTACTGACCGTGGCAGGACGATTTCTCGCCCACCATACGTGGGTGGTAAATGTGGTTGACGCAATCGGACGCTAATATTGCACATATAATTCATAGAATGGATTGTGATACGAGCAATAATTCCTCAAGTCGTAGTTCAAGGAAGAGGAAAGAGGAGCCATGTGAATCGTCAGACGCAGATAAGCCACAAACTCTGCGGAGGAAAAGGAAGCAAATTGTCTACAGCACAGACGAGGAACAGGAAGACGACGCATACGAAATGGAGCAGGAGACGGTCGAACATGCGGAACCGTCACTCGCAGCTCAGCTATATGAATTCTGCAAAACGTTAGGAACAGACGTCTGTGCGAAAGATGTGAAGTACATCAAGAAAACAGCAGCGAAGATTGCTAAAGCTCACGAGGCTCTCACCGAAGAAAACGAAACCCTAAGGGAGAAAGTTTCGCATGAAGCAAACATTGCTGAGAAGTTTAAGCTACTGGACACTACGATCGCCGAGCTGAAGCTCCAACTTGGCGCGAGGAGTCAAAGCTCCTATGCAGACAGGGTCAAACAGCAGGTGAAGGTCGTGGCTCGGCAAGAGAGATCACAACCTAGGCACATCGTCACCATATACCCGCAGAAGGAGGGCCGCTTCAAGAGCAGCGAAGAGACGAAGAACGCAGTGATACAAAGTATCACCCCAAGTAGGGAAAAACTAAAAATTAAAAGCGTTAAGAAAATTGCGAACAATGGAATCCTGGTCGAGACTCAGACCAGCGAAGTCATGCAAGCAGTTTTGAAAAAAAAGAAGCTGGAGGCAACAGGTCTGAAAGTCGGTCTACCACCGAAAAAGAAACCTCTGCTGATGATTTACAATGTTCCAAAGGAACTAGAGGAAGAGGCTCTGATAGATGCCATCAGACAACAAAACACGGACAACGTAACGAAGGAGAAATTCGCGAGCGAATTTACGCTCCGATTCAAATCAGGAGATAGGTCCCGTGACACCATCAACTGGGCAGCGGAAGTATCACCCAGTCTAAGAGAATGGTTCAAGCGACAAGGGCGAATATTCATAGAATGGCAATCATGTAACGTTCGGGACCATATCCCAGTAACCAGATGTTACAAATGTCAAGCTTTTGGCCACGTAGCGAAGCACTGCAAGGCCAGCGGAGACACCTGTGGTCACTGTGCCGAGGATGGGCACAGCTATCGAGACTGTCCCAAGACAACTCAACACCCCTCGTGCATCAACTGCAAGAGAGCTCAAAAACCGTGGGATCACTCATCCCGATCAAGTCACTGCCCAGCATATAGGAATGCAATGGAATCATATGTTTCGAAAATAGATTATGGTTGCTAAACACGCCTTGAGATTGGCACAGATCAACTCCCAAAATGCGAGACTTGCAATGGACGATATCAGAGTTACTTCAAGAGAGAAAAACCTGGATCTGATCGCCGTTCAGGAGCCCTACACGTACGGAAACAAGATCATAGGTCTAGGAATGTCCTTCAGGGTCGTAACCGATGTAAAGCCGTTCACAAATATAGCGACCCCCGAAAGGATTAAGTCAGCTATAATTATCGCCAACCCAAACATCACAACGCTCAAAATAGGACATCTATGCAACACTCATTTCACCTGCATTGAAGCAACATTTGGAAACATAAGTTTATACATAGTGAGCGGGTACTTTCAATACTCTGACGCCACCGAACCATATTTACTACACTTGGACAGAATCCTGCAGGCACTGCGAGGAAAGCAAGTTATAATATGTATCGATTCCAATGCCAAATCGAGCCTGTGGTTCAGTGGTACTACCGATGGAAGAGGAGCAGATTTGGAAAACTTCATCGCACAGCACGGTCTGTACATCGTGAATCAACCATCGGAATTCAGTACATTCAACAATATCAACGGTAAGTCAAACATAGATCTAACATTAGCAACTTCGGCTTGCTATAGTATTATCCGCGAGTGGACAATAGACCCTGCCAGCATCAACAGCGATCACAACTTAGTTACATTCAATGTAAATTCGATCATACAAACACCTTGTAATCCGGGACATGCAAATAACCGATATAACACGCGCCGCGCTGACTGGGACAAATTCCGAGAGATCCTTAGCGAGAGGGTAGGTGTAATCAGGAATAATCTACGCGAAGATCCGTGTTACATGAACGCCGAATGCCTAAGAAGGGATATTGAGAATGCCATACAATACGCTGCAGGAATTTCAATTCCACGGAAGACCCAGTTCCGAAGATCCGTACCGTGGTGGAACAAGCAACTAACACTCCTAAAGGAAAAAGTAAGAAGGGCGCGACGCTGCTTTCAAAGGGCAAACAACGCACGCGATAAGCAGTTTTGGAAAGATGAATACCGCAAAATCAGGTCTGAATATAAGACGCAAATAAGTACAGCCAAAAAGAAGAGCTGGAAAGACTTTGTCACCAAAGAGGGCAACAAAAATCCATGGGGTATCACCTACCGCATGCAACTGGACAAGGTAAAAACAGTCGAAGCGCTGGAGAGCATTAAGGTCGGAACGCATCAAGCCATAACCTGGGAGGAATCGGCTAGAACCCTCCTTGATGCACTGATCCCGGAGGACTGCACCACCGCTGAACTCATATGGCAAAAGAGAACTCGGAACGAGTCAGCCATGCCGCCCGACACCGAGAATTCACCTCCCTTCGAACCAGATGAAGTATATACCGCTATAAGGAGCCTAAAAGACCGCAAAGCCCCAGGGCACGACCTACTGGAAGTAGAAATTCTAAAATAAGCATGGCCGTATCTTAAAGCTGAATTAACAACACTTTTTAATAGCTGCATTACTGAAGGAGTATTCCCAGATTCTTGGAAGAAAGGGGAAGTAAGAATT
>JAMYCR010000118.1:45000-50664 GCA_028830335.1 Eucera pruinosa
TGTTGCAGTAACTCGCACCGAGCCCCGGAGCGACGTGACCGAATGATAGCACGTAAACGTGCACCAAGGCTTGAAGCGACTCGCCCGAAGCATCGCTTGTAACACGCTCCCAACCGCGTAGCGATGCGACCGAATGATCGCAAGTAAACGTACGCCAGTACGTGGATCGACTCGACCGGTAGTGCTGCAGCAACTCGCACCGAGTCCCGGAGCGACATGACCGAATGATCGTAAGTAAACGTACGCCAGTACTTGGAGCGACTCGACCGATAGCGCTGCAGTAACACGCACCGCGTCCCGGAGCGACATGACCGAATGATCGCAAGTAAATGTACGCCAGTACGTGGAGCGACTCGACCGGTAGTGCTGCAGTAACTCGCACCGAGTCCCGGAGCGACATGACCGAATGATCGTAAGTAAACGTACGCCAGTACTTGGAGCGACTCGACCGATAGGGCTGCAGTAACTCGCACCGAGACCCGGAGCGACGTGACCGTATGATAGAACGTAAACGTGCTCCAAGGCATGAAGCGACTCGCCCGAAGCATCGCTTGTAACACGCTCCCAAACGCGTAGCGATTCGACCGAATGATCGCAAGTAAACGTACGCCAGTACGTGGAGCGACTCGACCGGTAGTGCTGCAACAACTCGCACCGAGTCCCGGAGCGACATGACCGAATGATCGTAAGTAAACGTACGCCAGTACGTGGAGCGACTCGACCGGTAGTGCTGCAGTAACTCGCACCGAGCCCCGGAGCGACGTGACCGAATGATAGCACGTAAACGTGCACCAAGGCTTGAAGCTACTCGCCCGAAGCATCGCTTGTAACACGCTCCCAACCACGTAGCGATGCGACCGAAGGATCGCAAGTAAACGTACGCCAGTTCTTGGAGCGACTCGACCGGTAGTGCTGCAGTAACTCGCACTGCGTCCCGGAGCGACATGACCGAATGATCGCAAGTAAATGTACGCCAGTACGTGGAGCGACTCGACCGGTAGTGCTGCAGTAACTCGCACCGAGTCCCGGAGCGACATGACCGAATGATCGTAAGTAAACGTACGCCAGTACTTGGAGCGACTCGACCGATAGCGCTGCAGTAACTCGCACCGAGCCCCGGAGCGACGTGACCGTATGATAGCACGTAAACGTGCTCCAAGGCATGAAGCGACTCGCCCGAAGTATCGCTTGTAACACGCTCCCAAACGCGTAGCGATTCGACCGAATGATCGCAAGTAAACGTACGCCAGTACGTGGAGCGACTCGACCGGTAATGCTGCAGCAACTCGCACCGAGTCCCGGAGCGACATGACCGAATGATCGTAAGTAAACGTACGCCAGTACGTGGAGCGACTCGACCGGTAGTGCTGCAGTAACTCGCACCGAGCCCCGGAGCGACGTGACCGAATGATCGCAAGTAAACGTACGCCAGTACTTGGAGCGACTCGACCGATAGTGCTGCAGTAACTCGCACCGAGCCCCGGAGCGACTTGACCGTATGATAGCACGTAAACGTGCTCCAAGGCTTGAATCGACTCGTCCGAAGCATCGCTTGTAACACGCTCCCAGCCGCGGAGCGATTCGACCGTATGATCGCAAGCAAACGTACGCCAGTACTTGGAGCGACTCGACCGATAGTGCTGCAGTAACTCGCACCGCGTCCCGGAGCGACATGACCGAATGATCGCAAGTAAACGTACGCCAGTACTTGGAGCGACTCGACCGATAGTGCTGCAGTAACTCGCACCGAGCCCCGGAGCGACTTGACCGAATGATCGCAAGTAAACGTACGCCAGTACTTTGAGCGACTCGACCGATAGTGCTGCAGTAACTCGCACCGAGCCCCGGAGCGACTTGACCGTATGATAGCACGTAAACGTGCTCCAAGGCTTGAATCGACTCGTCCGAAGCATCGCTTGTAACACGCTCCCAAACGCGTAGCGATTCGACCGAATGATCGCAAGTAAACGTACGCCAGTACTTGGAGCGTCTCGACCGATAGTGCTGCAGTAACTCGCACCGAGCCCCGGAGCGACTTGACCGTATGATAGCACGTAAACGTGCTCCAAGGCATGAAGCGACTCGCCCGAAGCATCGCTTGTAACACGCTCCCAACCGCGTAGCGATTCGACCGAATGATCGCAAGTAAACGTACGTCAGTACGTGGAGCGACTCGACCGGTAGTGCTGCAGTAACTCGCACCGAGCCCCGGAGCGACGTGACCGAATGATAGCACGTAAACGTGCTCCAAGGCTTGAAGCGACTCGCCCGAAGCATCGCTTGTAACACGCTCCCAACCGCGTAGCGATGCGACCGAAGGATCGCAAGTAAACGTACGCCAGTTCTTGGAGCGACTCGACCGGTAGTGCTGCAGTAACTCGCACCGCGTCCCGGAGCGACATGACCGAATGATCGCAAGTAAATGTACGCCAGTACGTGGAGCGACTCGACCGGTAGTGCTGCAGTAACTCGCACCGAGTCCCGGAGCGACATGACCGAATGATCGTAAGTAAACGTACGCCAGTACTTGGAGCGACTCGACCGATAGTGCTGCAGTAACTCGCACCGAGCCCCGGAGCGACTTGACCGTATGATAGCACGTAAACGTGCTCCAAGGCTTGAATCGACTCGTCCGAAGCATCGCTTGTAACACGCTCCCAGCCGCGGAGCGATTCGACCGTATGATCGCAAGTAAACGTACGCCAGTACGTGGAGCGACTCGACCGGTAGTGTTGCAGTAACTCGCACCGAGCCCCGGAGCGACGTGACCGAATGATAGCACGTAAACGTGCACCAAGGCTTGAAGCGACTCGCCCGAAGCATCGCTTGTAACACGCTCCCAACCGCGTAGCGATGCGACCGAATGATCGCAAGTAAACGTACGCCAGTACGTGGATCGACTCGACCGGTAGTGCTGCAGCAACTCGCACCGAGTCCCGGAGCGACATGACCGAATGATCGTAAGTAAACGTACGCCAGTACTTGGAGCGACTCGACCGATAGCGCTGCAGTAACACGCACCGCGTCCCGGAGCGACATGACCGAATGATCGCAAGTAAATGTACGCCAGTACGTGGAGCGACTCGACCGGTAGTGCTGCAGTAACTCGCACCGAGTCCCGGAGCGACATGACCGAATGATCGTAAGTAAACGTACGCCAGTACTTGGAGCGACTCGACCGATAGGGCTGCAGTAACTCGCACCGAGACCCGGAGCGACGTGACCGTATGATAGAACGTAAACGTGCTCCAAGGCATGAAGCGACTCGCCCGAAGCATCGCTTGTAACACGCTCCCAAACGCGTAGCGATTCGACCGAATGATCGCAAGTAAACGTACGCCAGTACGTGGAGCGACTCGACCGGTAGTGCAGGCAGCAACTCGCACCGAGTCCCGGAGCGACATGACCGAATGATCGTAAGTAAACGTACGCCAGTACGTGGAGCGACTCGACCGGTAGTGCTGCAGTAACTCGCACCGAGCCCCGGAGCGACGTGACCGAATGATAGCACGTAAACGTGCACCAAGGCTTGAAGCTACTCGCCCGAAGCATCGCTTGTAACACGCTCCCAACCACGTAGCGATGCGACCGAAGGATCGCAAGTAAACGTACGCCAGTTCTTGGAGCGACTCGACCGGTAGTGCTGCAGTAACTCGCACTGCGTCCCGGAGCGACATGACCGAATGATCGCAAGTAAATGTACGCCAGTACGTGGAGCGACTCGACCGGTAGTGCTGCAGTAACTCGCACCGAGTCCCGGAGCGACATGACCGAATGATCGTAAGTAAACGTACGCCAGTACTTGGAGCGACTCGACCGATAGCGCTGCAGTAACTCGCAGCGAGCCCCGGAGCGACGTGACCGTATGATAGCACGTAAACGTGCTCCAAGGCATGAAGCGACTCGCCCGAAGTATCGCTTGTAACACGCTCCCAAACGCGTAGCGATTCGACCGAATGATCGCAAGTAAACGTACGCCAGTACGTGGAGCGACTCGACCGGTAATGCTGCAGCAACTCGCACCGAGTCCCGGAGCGACATGACCGAATGATCGTAAGTAAACGTACGCCAGTACGTGGAGCGACTCGACCGGTAGTGCTGCAGTAACTCGCACCGAGCCCCGGAGCGACGTGACCGAATGATCGCAAGTAAACGTACGCCAGTACTTTGAGCGACTCGACCGATAGTGCTGCAGTAACTCGCACCGAGCCCCGGAGCGACTTGACCGTATGATAGCACGTAAACGTGCTCCAAGGCTTGAATCGACTCGTCCGAAGCATCGCTTGTAACACGCTCCCAGCCGCGGAGCGATTCGACCGTATGATCGCAAGTAAACGTACGCCAGTACTTGGAGCGACTCGACCGATAGTGCTGCAGTAACTCGCACCGCGTCCCGGAGCGACATGACCGAATGATCGCAAGTAAACGTACGCCAGTACTTGGAGCGACTCGACCGATAGTGCTGCAGTAACTCGCACCGAGCCCCGGAGCGACTTGACCGAATGATCGCAAGTAAACGTACGCCAGTACTTTGAGCGACTCGACCGATAGTGCTGCAGTAACTCGCACCGAGCCCCGGAGCGACTTGACCGTATGATAGCACGTAAACGTGCTCCAAGGCTTGAATCGACTCGTCCGAAGCATCGCTTGTAACACGCTCCCAACCGCGTAGCGATTCGACCGAATGATCGCAAGTAAACGTACGCCAGTACTTGGAGCGTCTCGACCGATAGTGCTGCAGTAACTCGCATCGAGCCCCGGAGCGACTTGACCGTATGATAGCACGTAAACGTGCTCCAAGGCATGAAGCGACTCGCCCGAAGCATCGCTTGTAACACGCTCCCAACCGCGTAGCGATTCGACCGAATGATCGCAAGTAAACGTACGCCAGTACGTGGAGCGACTCGACCGGTAGTGCTGCAGTAACTCGCACCGAGCCCCGGAGCGACGTGACCGAATGATAGCACGTAAACGTGCTCCAAGGCTTGAAGCGACTCGCCCGAAGCATCGCTTGTAACACGCTCCCAACCGCGTAGCGATGCGACCGAAGGATCGCAAGTAAACGTACGCCAGTTCTTGGAGCGACTCGACCGGTAGTGCTGCAGTAACTCGCACCGCGTCCCGGAGCGACATGACCGAATGATCGCAAGTAAATGTACGCCAGTACGTGGAGCGACTCGACCGGTAGTGCTGCAGTAACTCGCACCGAGTCCCGGAGCGACATGACCGAATGATCGTAAGTAAACGTACGCCAGTACTTGGAGCGACTCGACAGATAGCGCTGCAGTAACTCGCACCGAGCCCCGGAGCGACGTGACCGTATGATAGCACGTAAACGTGCTCCAAGGCGTGAAGCGACTCGCCCGAAGCATCGCTTGTAACACGCTCCCAAACGCGTAGCGATTCGACCGAATGATCGCAAGTAAACGTACGCCAGTACGTGGAGCGACTCGACCGGTAGTGCTGCAGCAACTCGCACCGAGTCCCGGAGCGACATGACCGAATGATCGTAAGTAAACGTACGCCAGTACGTGGAGCGACTCGAACGGTAGTGCTGCAGTAACTCGCACCGAGCCCCGGAGCGACGTGACCGAATGATAGCACGTAAACGTGCACCAAGGCTTGAAGCGACTCGCCCGAAGCATCGCTTGTAACACCTGCTCC
>JAMYCR010000119.1:0-60746 GCA_028830335.1 Eucera pruinosa
CCAAATGAAGCAATTAAGGATTATTTATACACCACTAGCTGCCTTAGAAAAAATTACTGATTGGTGAGATAAAATTGCTGCTGGCTGACAAAAAGTGCTTAGTTTGAATAAAGATTATTGAATTAATGGTATTAAAGATGAACATAATCCATTTAAATAATGGGAAGCGAGGTGATAAAATGCAAATAAATATTGAAGAACAGAGTTTACAATATGCTGTTGAAATGGAAGGTATTACTAAAGTTTTTTTAGATACTATTATTGCTAATAATGATATTTCTATTAGAATTAATTTTATTTGGACTCTATCAACCAACAAAAGGAATTATTAAAATTCATGGTGAAGCGGTAGTAATATCAGGGCCGATTAAAGTTGGCGAATTAGGTGTTGGCATGGTCCATCAACATTTTAAATTAGTTGATAATTTCACTATTTTCCAAATATTATTTTAGGTAGTGAACCAGTTCATAAATGACAATGAATTAATTATAAAAAAGCTGAAACAAAGATTTTAGAAATTTCAAAAAAATATAAGTGAAATATTAAACTTAATTTAAAAGTTGAGAATGCTAGTGTGGGTATGCAACAACGTGTTGAAATATAAAATGTTCTTTATCGTGGTGCTAGTATCATTGTTCTTGATGAACCAGCTGCTGTTTTGACACCGCAAGAAGTTACTAGCTTATTAGCAATCATTGAAGAAATTAGACGCGATGGTAAAACTATTATTTTTATTAGTCATAAACTAGAAGAAGTTAAGCAAGGAGCTGATAATGTGACAGTAATTCGGTTAGGTAAGTTTATTGCAACTTTTGCGGTTATTAGTAAAAGTAAAGAAGAAATTGCAACGTTAATGGTTGGTAGAGATTTAGTTGGTATTAGAAATCAAGGTAATGTTGCATTGGGGCCGGTATTATTAAAAATTGCTAATTTATTTGTTCATAAAGTTGGTAACAAAAGGTCAGTAATGAGTCTCTCTGATTTTAGTTTAGAAGTGAAATCGGGAGAAATTGTAGCAATTGCTGGTATTGATGGTAATGGTCAAACCGAATTAATTGCAGAAACTACTGGTGTAGTTAAAGCGGAAAAAGGGAATATTTTTTTTTTTTTTTTTATATGAAACATAGTTCAATCCAAACTTTATATAAAAATGGTTGAAGTCATATTCCTGAAGACGGTCATAAATATGGTTTAGTTTTAGATTATAATGTTATTGATAATGTGGTTTTACAGATTTTTAGTCAGTATCCTTTTGCCCAACATGGTTTAATTCGTAGTAAAGCGATTCAATCTTATGCACAAAACATTATTAATAATTATGATGTTCGTGGTAGCAAAAGTGGTTTTGCTTTAGTTCGTGGTTTATCAGGTGGTAATCAACAAAAAGCAACACGTGGTTTAGATATTGGTGCTATTGAATATATCCATGGTCGTATTCTTGATGAAAAAAATTAAGGTAATGCAGTATTATTAATTTCTTATGAATTATCAGAGGTTATGTCACTCGCTGATCGCATTGTTGTTTTACCTGCTGGTAAAATTACTGGTAATGTTAGTGCTAAAGATGTTACTCGTGAGCAGTTAGGATTAATGATGGCAGGGCAAAAAACGTTAATGAAAGGAGATGAGAATAATGTTTAAACAAAAACATGGTTTTTAAAAACGACGAAGTCGTTTATACCTTGGATCAAAAGAAATGAATAGTAGTCTTTCTAAATTTAAGGGGTCCCTATTTGCTATTGTTTTTGGTTTGGTTATTGCTTGTTTTGTTATAATTGGTTCAGGACAAAATACATTTACTTATTTTCAACTGCTATTAACATATGCTTTTACAAATTGTCCAACTAATAACAGAGATAATACTTTAGTTTGATGAGCAATTTATATTGTGGAAGGGTTAGCACTGGTTATTTCGTTTCGTTCGGGAATGTTTAATATTGGAGTTGCTGGACAAATGTTAGCAGCCGGGCCTGTTGTCATTACGATTGGAGTTCGCTATGATTTATCACAACCATTAGCAATCATTATTGCCCTTTCTGCTCGAGTGTTAGCAGCAATATTGGTAGCACTAGTAACAGTATTATTAAAAGTTTTTTTTAATGTTCATGAAGTTGTTACTTCTATTTTATTAAATTGAACAATTTGATAGTTAGTAAAATGATTATTTAAAAGTAGTAAAGATTTATATGATGCAGATCATGGTACTTCTGCAACCATTCATGATAGTATGAGTATTAATGGTTATAATTGTATAGTGCCATTATTAATTTCTATTATTTTAATAACAACGGTTTGATTTTTATTGAAAAAACAACTTTAGGTTATAAAATTCGAACAGTAGGTTTAAATCCATTTGCTGCCGTTTATAGTGGTATTCATCATAAATATTATAGTATCATCTCATTTGTTATTTCAGGGGCACTAGCAGGAGTGATGGCTGTTATTTATTATATTGCTAAAATCCGTCAATTAGTTTCTTAACTGATGATTTACCAACTATTGGTTTTGATAGTATTGCTGTTACTGTAGTTGGTCAGATTAATGCAATTGGTGTTGTTGGTGCTGCATTTCTATGAGGTTTAATTAAAAGTGGTGGTTCAATTGGTTCAGTATTAACATTACCAACAGCAACTGGTGATATTATTTTTGATGTTATTATTTATTCAGCTGCATGCGCAGTTTTATTATCACGTTTACAACCAATTGAATTTTTGATTCGTTATTTCAATATTGCTTTTGATAAAGAAAAACGTAAAGTTACAAATGGTTTTCTTGTTAAAATGTATCAATATTCTATTGAAACTTATAAGATAAAAAAGTAATATAAAAAAAAAAATTAGAGAATTAAAAATAGTTTTATATAAAGAAAAAACTAATAAAATCAAAGATTTAAAAGAAGAATATAAAGAAGCAATAGTAAAATTAACAAAAACTGAAGATAATCAACAGTTAATAATAAAAGAAAAGTATAAAAAAAAATAGATTGTTCGGGCCAGTTTGAACAAGGTTTATGGTAGGGTTTAGAAGCACCGCTATTTTTGAGGATTCCATAATTAAACTTTTTCACCATCTGGACGACACTCGCCAAGTGGTCTGTTACTTCAATTTTTTCTCGTTGTTATACCATTTGTATAGTATCTTTAGTTTCGTTCGCGTAGCTTCCCGTTCGACTCAATAGCTATTACCCTGCCATTAAACCCTTGACGGCCCGGGCAGTCGGCAAGGATTATGGCCCCCTAAGGGTTTCCGCGTGCGACGCAAGAATCCAGGACCCGTCTCAGGTGTTGACCAGATGTGTCGCCTACCCCGTCAAATTTAGCGTTCGCCTCCCCCTTGGGAAATTCCCGCGACCCCTTCCTCAAGGAAACACGCCGAGGGCGTAAAGGAAGGTGTGTTCGTCACATTGATTGGGCTCCTGATTGGATCTTTCTAAATTTTGAAAAGAACCAATCAGTCGGCAGTTGCAAATTCCAAGAGGGGGTTTAGAGACACTCGCGATCGAGAGATACATTTTTGCCACCGTCGAAGCCAGTTGCATTTTAACCTCCAGATAGGGCAGACACAAGACTAAGGTCAGGGAACCAGTTTCGTATCGTACTTGGGAATCAGTGAAATCATTGAAACTCCCCACTTCACATTAAACCAAATTGTCACTAATTAACATAGATAATAGCGTGAAAGTAGATAATAGTCCATTAATTAAAAGTAAAAGTCATGAATGATTGCGATTAAGACTTTAAAACAAAAATTAAATAAAAAATTAATAAAATTAATAATGATATTTAACTTCCAATTACAAGTAGTAATTCAAAGCAGTAATTAATGATAGGAATGATTAAGATGGGGTTATTTGAGCGCAATTTTTCCAAGAAAATAAAGCTTTTAACTCATTATATATATAAACAATATAACGCAATTTGAAAAAAGTAAATTGGTAATTGAAATAATCGACAACAAGCAATAAAAGTAGTTTATGCTTAAAGTATAAATACATATATTAATGAAAAAAATGAAATATGAAACTGCTATTTATAGCTATAAACAAGATTTAGCTCGTGAAGTAATATTATTAAAAAGACAGAAAGCAATATTGGATAAGTCCAGAGTACGATATTTAAGACGAAATCATTATCGAGAGATTATTAAATTAAGAAAAGAATTAAGTAGTGAAATAAAATCAATAAAAAAGCAAATAACTAACGCTGCTGATAAAAAAAATAAAACATCAATTAATTTTAGCAAAAATGCAATTAGAAACAAATTATAAAAAAGAAGTCAAAGCATTAGTTAAATAAAAGAAAATTGATAAATAACAATTAAAAATCAAATTATTCCAATTAATAGTAATATTAATATCTTAACTAAACAATTTACGTAGGAAGTAGCTGTTGAAGATCTAATGTTCACTAGTAAATTTAATGGCATATTTGATCACGAACGCCAAGGATATATGCAGATCAAACTGCAAAGCACCGGACGAAACATTAATGGAAGCGCCGAAAGTAATTCTTGAACATTCTATTTCGATTTTTTGTGGTATTGGTACTTGGTGCCTTATCTGGATTAATTTCAGAATGTGCTGGTGTTGTTAATTTTAGGATTGAAGGAATGATGACAATTGGTGCCCTTTCTTTTTCTTCATTTGGTAAAATATAGGTGCTAATTGAGGTAATTGATCACAAATTATTGCTTTATTAGTAGCAGGATTAGCAGGAATGGGATCTGCTTGTTTCATGCTTTTGCTACAGTCACTTTAAAATCTGATCAAATTATTTCTGGTGTCGCAATTAATATTTTGGCAGCAGCAATTTCTATTTTTGTTGTCCAATTACCAGGTAATAATGGTATTATTTTATTAACAAATATTTATCAATTGCCAAAAATAGGCAATAATGAATCTTTTAATTTATATTTATTTTCAGCAATTATAATTATAATTGGTGTTGCTATTATTTTAAAATATACTAAGTGAGGTTTGCATCACATTGTCACTGGTGAAAATCCTAATACGATTGATGCTGCAGGAATTAATGTTATTAAACAACGTTATGTTGCCGTATTATTATCAGGGTTTTTAGCTGGTATTGCTGATGGTGTTTTTCCAATGTATGCTAGTCAATCTTTTCGTGGGAGAGTTAGTGGTAATGGCTTTATTGCTTTAGCTATTTTAATTTTTGGTCAAAGAAGGGTACCTTTAATTACAATTAATTTAATTTTTATTGATTATTTATTATTGAGTTTAAGGGGAATAAGGGAAAAATGAATAATCCAGTAAGTATAGTCACTAATACAATTTTTTCAGTTGAAACTAATGAGAAAAAAATCCAAGCATATAGTCAAGAACAATATAAAAAAAATTAGACAAAACAACAAAAATATAAGCAAAAACCAGAATCAAAAGCAAAAAGAAGAGCATATTATCAGAATAATAAAGCAAAAAGAAGAGACTATCAACAAAGGCGAGAAGTAAAAGCAAGGAAACAGGATTATTATCAGAGGCCGGAAGTGAAGGCAAAAAGACGAGAATACGAGCAAAGACGTGATGTGAAAGCAAAAAGACAAGAATATAAGCAAAGGCCGTAAGTGAAAGCAGAAAGAAAGGCAAACAATAGAAATAATAAAACAAACATAAAAGAACAAAAGAAAGTAAGTAATCAAATACATGGTGAAAAAGCTATGAATAATACATTGAGTATTTTAGAATCAGAGCAAGTAAACAGTGAAGATTGATTTACAAATTTATCATTTAGTTTTGACCAAAAATTAAAATAGCTAAAGCAATAAAGCCATTACCACTAACTCTCCCACGAAAAGATTGACTAGCATACATTGGAAAAACACCATCAGCAATACCAGCTAAAAACCCTGATAATAATACGGCAACATAACGTTGTTTAATAACATTAATTCCTGCAGCATCAATCGTATTAGGATTTTCACCAGTGACAATGTGATGCAAACCTCACTTAGTATATTTTAAAATAATAGCAACACCAATTATAATTATAATTGCTGAAAATAAATATAAATTAGAAGATTCATTATTGCCTATTTTTGGCAATTGATAAATATTTGTTAATAAAATAATACCATTATTACCTGGTAATTGGACAACAAAAATAGAAATTGCTGCTGCCAAAATATTAATTGCTACACCTGAAATAATTTGATCAGATTTTAAAGTGACTGTAGCAAAAGCATGAAAACAAGCAGATCCCATTCCTGCTAATCCTGCTACTAATAAAGCAATAATTTGTGATCAATTACCTCAATTAGCACCTATATTTTTACCAAATGAAGAAAAAGAAGGGGCACCAATTGTCATCATTCCTTCTATCCTAAAATTAACAACACCAGCACATTCTGAAATTAATCCAGATAAGGCACCAAGTACCAATACCACAAGAATCAAAATAGAATGTTCAAGAATTACTTTCAGCGCTTCCATTAAGGTTTCCTCCTGTGCTTTGCATTTTTATTTGCATAATTGCTTGTTGTTCTTGATCAAATATGCCATTAAATTTACTAGTAAACATTATATCTTCAACTTCTACTTTCTTCGTAAATTGTTTAGTTAAGATATTAATATTACTATTAATTGGAATAATTTGATTTTTTAATTGTTATTTATCAATTTTCTTTTTTTTAACTAATGCTTTGATTTCTTTTTTATAATTTGTTTCTAATTGCCTTTTTGCTAAAGTTAATTGATGTTTTATTTTTTTATCAGCAGTGTTAGTTATTTGTTTTTTTATTGATTTTATTTCACTACTGTATCGGGACAATAAAACGAGGTGGCGACAGGCCGCCTCGATCACCGTTCGATAAAAATCAGCTGAAACGCGTCGGGAGCAATGACCCGTGGAAACGCGGAGGAAACGCCGAGAAGCGTCAAGAACGTTCGAGAACCGCGAGCTTGCGTCGGAGCGTTTTCGGGCTCGGCGTAGCAACGGCGTTATTGACAAGGCTAGCAACGGATTGGTATAAGTAACGCGGTTTTGGACCAGTTCGCTCGCATTCGCTGCACCTGTGGGAGATGACGAGGTAAGACCATCGGCTGCCCACAGGACGGGAGGGTACGAAGCAATGCTATCGGACGCCCAGCAGTTTAGGAGAGTACAGGGGTAGGACCTGGACGCCTTTGAACTGGGAGAGGACGGCTGAGAAAGCCGGCCGCCCACAGAGGAAAGAACAGGTCAACCCCCTGGCCACCTGAGAGCGGTATCACCGTGTTTCCCTCATTCACATCGGAGAGGACGGCTAAGAAAGCCGGCCGCCGATCGTGCATGGGGAAATGAGGGATACCGTGTAGCGATAGGCATCCCCGAGGGAGAGTACGGTTGGAATATACCGGACGCCCTACGGAGAAGGCGCTTAGTTTCTATAATTGCAAAACGACACATCGTCGCTAGCTTTGTCGGTGCTGATACCATTGTTCAAAATTGTAAACCTAAACATCGAATAAACGTATCATGTTTTCCCAGATCCATATCTTCCAAATCCTTTGCCGAACCATCCCAAAATATGCCCTACAAAATGTTGACGCCCAACGTGTCGGCCGAGGCTCACGACCAGAACAACAGCTCCACCTCAACCCCGGACCTGTGTTCAACTCCGAATGTACAGTTTTCATCGAGCCAATTCTCGCAACTCCTGGGATCCTTGAGTGGAAAACGACTTAATGGTCGGGGAAGCTTCTCGAGATGCAGGGAACGTTTCGACGGCTCTCATGATTTTATGAAAGTCAATGCCTTTATCGCTGCTATTTCGATATTTAAAGATATCGAGAATATCAGCGATGAGGACGCATTAAAGGGGCTTCCACTGCTTCTCGAGGGGCACGCGTCAGTTTGATGGCGTGGCACGCAGGGAACCGTCGCGTACTGGACAGAAGCGTTGGAGGCGATTCGCGCCACCTTCGCACCTCGACGCCCGGCGTATCAGATCTATACTGAATTGTTCCGGACAACGCAGGAAGAAAAGGTACCGACAGACCGCTTCATCAGCGAGAAAACGGGCCCTGCTGGCGGAACTTCCGACGCCGCATCCGGAAGCGGCGCAGATAGATATGATTTACGGGCTTCTGCGACTTCCACTCCGGACCAAGATGCCGCGGGATTCTGTAGTCACAGTCACGGAATTGATTAAACGTGCTTGGCAGTTGGAGGAACTGGAAAGGGAGGCCCAGGTCTTACAACTACCAACGACGCACCATCGACGGACGGAGGAAAGATTCACTGCTCCATATCCGTATTCGCGGGATCGCCGCCGCTGCAACATTTGCCGCCGCCCGGGACACGGCACGACGGAATGTCGTTTCCGGAAAAACAATTCGCCTGAACCACGACCGCCGACTGCTCCGGCCCTACCACTACCGGGACCCGCTATTCGCACTCCGCTGCAGTGTTATGGTTGCGGTAAGCCGGGGGTCGTTCGAAGCAAGTGCCCGAACTGCAGCAAGGGACTGAAGCTACCGACTTCCGCAGCGTTCTGCACTGTGAGTGCTACGGTGCAGCCTCGTCAACGTCCGGCGGTCGAGATCACCGTCGCTGGAGAGCACGGGCAAGCCTTCTTCGACACAGGGGCGAAATGCAGTGTCGCAAGCCAGGAGCTGTATTGCTTTCTAAAGAAGAAGGGCAGCTCATTCGAGGCCAAGAGGATGGAGGTCGCCATGGCGGACGGAAATCCTCGCATTCGGGTGGTCTTCTCAGTTCGGCTGGAGGTAGAACTCTGCAGCCGTCGTTTCTGGACGTCCATCGTCGTCCTACCGGAGGGAAAGGACAACCGGACTCTACTTGGAATCGATTTCATCGAGGACGCCGCAGTCGTGCTGGACGTCCCCCAGCGGACGTGGCACTTCGCCGACGCGCCGGAGCGCCGTTACGATTTTCATGCGGAGGCCGTGTCTGGTGGTGCACCTTCCGGCAAGGGGGAGGGAGGCGTCCTGCTGTTAACATTGGACGCTGACCGGACACGCGAAATTTAGGAGTTTGCGGTACCTGCGCCGAGGTGCCTGAGCCCATTTCCAGACGATCCGAGGGGACTCCAGGCCTATCTGCGCGATAATGACGATACCGGAGAGCCGATGGCAAGCATGACGTGGCCCATTATCGACGATCTATTTGAACAGTGCGTCCGTACGTTCGAAACAAGGATGGACATCGCCGGCGGAACGTAATTACTCCACCACGGAACGAGAAGCATTGGCAGTAGTCTGGGCCGTGGACAAATTCCGAGGCTACATCGAAGGGGCGCCTGTCACCATCGCCACAGACCATCAACCCCTGAAATGGTTGATGACTCTCCGTTCTCCGAGCGGACGTCTTGCCCGATGGGCACTATTACTCCAACCATACTGCCCGACGATTCAGTATATCCCTGGTCGATGCAACGTCGTTGCCGATATGCTGTCAAGATTGCCAAGCGCATCGTGGACCGTGGAGAGCAGAGCGGAGATCGCGGAAATCTCCATCGACGTACCGGCACGAGGATCAGCAGAAACCCGGGAAGAACAGCTTAAGGACGAGGCCCTGAAGACCATCATCGAAGCCCTGGAATCGACTACAGGAGATGACGAGATGATCAAATGGACCACGAGAGGATATATAATCAACAACGGAGTCCTCTACCGATACGCGCCAAATGTGCATATGGAGGAAGCTCAGCTGGTCGTGCCATCGCACGAAAGGAAGGAGATATTGCGGTCATACCACGACGACCCCACTGCTGGACATTATGGAGCCCAGCGCACGCTACATCGGATTATCAGCCGATATTTCTGGCCGGGGATGAGCCGGGAAATTGCCGAATACGTTCGAACCTGTGTGGATTGCCAGCGGTATAAAGCGAATAATATAAAACCCGCCGGTTTATTACAGACCCCAGTCATGCAGCAACGATTTGAGGTACTCGCAATGGATCTCTTTGGACCTCTGCCGACCACGAGCAGAGAGAATCGGTGCATCTTCATCGTGGAGGACGCTGCATCACGTTGGGTGGAGCTGTTCCCGCTGCAACAGGCGGCGGCGGAAGCCTGCGCCCATGTCCTCATCAACGAAGTTATGCTGCGTTTTGGCATGCCACGGAGGATCATCAGCGACAATGGCACCCAATTTGTCAGCGGTGTCATGCAGCAGGTGACACACTGCTTCGGGATCCAGCAGGCGTTCACCCCAGTTTACCACCCCGAGGCCAATCCGGTGGAACGAAAGAATCGGGATCTGAAGGCGCAGCTTGGAATCTACGTTGGAGCGGACCACACAAAATGGGACGAGATGCTGCCAGCCATAAGATTTGCGATGAATTCAGCCAGATGCGTGACTACTGGATACTCAGCAGCCTACCTCACGTTCGGGAGAGAGCTGAGGACACCTGACGACGCCAATCGAGACCTGAGGACCATTGTACTAGCAGAAAATTTACTGCCGGAAATTACACTGAAGCTGCTGACTCTGGTGGACACGATGCAGGTGGCCCAGCAGAATCAGGAGCATCAGCAGGATCAGCGGAAGGAGTACGCAGATCTGCGCCGACGACCAAATCCTGGATACGAGAGAGGAGATCTGGTGTGGGTAACCACTCACCCCCTCAGCAGACGAGAGCGGAACTATACATCGAAGTTCGCACCGAAGAGGGACGGACCGTACGTGGTTAAACGCCGCGTTGGTTCAAACAGCTACGAGATTGAGACCCGCGAAGACCAGCCGGTGTGTATAGGGGTATACCACACCTCGGCGCTGAGGTCTTACATCGAAGTACACCGCAGCCAGTCGCACCCATCCGAAAGCGCGGACGACCACGGAAGGAGCCCGAGAGTCTTACGGTGGAGCGCGCAGGGAAACTAGCCAGGCGCGAATGATTGAGGATTCCTGGACTACTTGTCGGGACGCCGTCGTGTCCAGAGGGGGAGATTGTAACGCGACAATAAAACGAGGAGGCGACAGGCCGCCTCGATCACCGTTCGATAAAAATCAGCTGAAACGCGTCGCGAGCAATGACCCGTGGAAACGCGGAGGAAACGCCGAGAAGCGTCAAGAACGTTCGAGAACCGCGAGCTTGCTTCGGAGCGTTTTCGGGCTCGGCGTAGCAACGGCGTTATTGACAAGGCTAGCAACGGATTGGTATAAGTAACGCGGTTTTGGAGCAGTCCGCTCGCATTCGCTGCACCTGTGGGAGAGGACGAGGTAAGACCATCGGCCGCCCACAGGCCGGGAGAGTACGAAGCAATGCTATCGGACGCCCAGCAGCTTAGGAGAGGACAGGGGTAGCACCTGGACGCCTCTGAACCGGGAGAGGACGGCTGAGAAAGCCGGCTGCCCTGAGATTGGGAGAGGACGGCTGAGAAAGCGGGCCGCCCACAGAGGAAAGAATGGGTCAACCCCCTGGCCACCTGAGAGCGGTATCGCCGTGTTTCCCTCATTCACGTCGGAGAGGACGGCTGAGAAAGCCGGCCGCCGATCGTGCATGGGGAAATGAGGGATACCGTGTAGCGATAGGCATCCCCGAGGGAGAGTACGGTTGGAATAAACCGGACGCCCTACGGAGAAGACGCTTAGTTTTTATAATTGCAAAACGACACATCGTCGCTAGCTTTGTCGGTGCTGATACCATTGTTCAAAATTGTAAACCTAAACACTATATCGAATAAACGTATCATGCTTTCCCAGATCCATATCTTCCAAATCCTTTGCCGACCCATCCCAAAATATCCCCTACACTACTTAATTCTTTTCTTAATTTAATAATCTCTCGATAATGATTTCATCTTAAATATCGTACTCTTGACTTATCCAATATTGCTTTCTGTCTTTTTAATAATATTACTTCACGAGCTAAATCTTGTTTATAACTATAAATAGCAGTTTCATATTTCATTTTTTCATTAATATATGTATTTATACTTTAAGCATAAACTACTTTTATTGCTTGTTGTCGATTATTTCAATTACCAATTTTACTTTTTTTCAAATTGCGTTATATTGTTTATATATATAATGAGTTAAAGCTTTATTTTCTTGGAAAAATTGCGCTCAAATAACCCCATCTTAATCATTCCTATCATTAATTACTGCTTGAATTACTACTTGTAATTGGAAGTAAATATCATTATTAATTTTATTAATTTTTTTATTTAATTTTTGTTTTAAAGTCTTAATCGCAATCAATTCTTGACTTTTACTTTTAATTAATGGACTATTATCTACTTTCACGCTATTATCTATGTTAATTATTGACAATTTGGTTTAATGTGAAGTGGGAGTTTCAATGATTTCACTGATTCCCAAGTACGATACGAAACTGGTTCCCTTGACCTTAGTCTTGTGTCTGCCCTATCTGGAGGTTAAAATGCAACTGGCTTCGACGGTGGCAAAAATGTATCTCTCGATCGCGAGTGTCTCTAAACCCCCTCTTGGAATTTGCAACTGCCGACTGATTGGTTCTTTTCAAAATTTAGAAAGATCCAATCAGTGAGCCCAATCAATGTGACGAACACACCTTCCTTTACGCCCTCGGCGTGTTTCCTTGAGGAAGGGGTCGCGGGAATTTCCAAGGGGAGGCGAACGCTAAATTTGACGGGGGTAGGCGACACATCTGGTCAACACCTGAGACGGTTCCTTGATTCTTGCATCGCACGCGGAAACCCTTAGGTGACCATAATCCTTGCTGACTGCTCGGGCCGTCAAGGTTTATGGCAGGGTAATAGCTATTGAGTCGAACGGGAAGCTACGCGAACGAAACTAAAGATACTATACAAATGGTATAACAACGAGAAAAAATTGAAGTAACAGACCACTTGGCGAGTGTCGTCCAGATGGTGAAAAAGTTTAATTATGGAATCCTCAAAAATAGCGGTGCTTCTAAACCCTACCATAAACCTTGTTCAAACTGGCCCGAACAATCTATTTTTTTTTATACTTTTCTTTTATTATTAACTGTTGATTATCTTCAGTTTTTGTTAATTTTACTATTGCTTCTTTATATTCTTCTTTTAAATCTTTGATTTTATTAGTTTTTTCTTTATATAAAACTATTTTTAATTCTCTAATTTTTTTTTTATATTACTTTTTTATCTTATAAGTTTCAATAGAATATTGATACATTTTAACAAGAAAACCATTTGTAACTTTACGTTTTTCTTTATCAAAAGCAATATTGAAATAACGAATCAAAATTCAATTGGTTGTAAACGTGATAATAAAACTGCGCATGCAGCTGAATAAATAATAACATCAAAAATAATATCACCAGTTGCTGTTGGTAATGTTAATACTGAACCAATTGAACCACCACTTTTAATTAAACCTCATAGAAATGCAGCACCAACAACACCAATTGCATTAATCTGACCAACTACAGTAACAGCAATACTATCAAAACCAATAGTTGGTAAATCATCAGTTAAGAAACTAATTGACGGATTTTAGCAATATAATAAATAACAGCCATCACTCCTGCTAGTGCCCCTGAAATAACAAATGAGATGATACTATAATATTTATGATGAATACCACTATAAACGGCAGCAAATGGATTTAAACCTACTGTTCGAATTTTATAACCTAAAGTTGTTTTTTCAATAAAAATCAAACCGTTGTTATTAAAATAATAGAAATTAATAATGGCACTATACAATTATAACCATTAATACTCATACTATCATGAATGGTTGCAGAAGTACCATGATCTGCATCATATAAATCTTTACTACTTTTAAATAATCATTTTACTAAGTATCAAATTGTTCAATTTAATAAAATAGAAGTAACAACTTCATGAACATTAAAAAAAACTTTTAATAATACTGTTACTAGTGCTACCAATATTGCTGCTAACACTCGAGCAGAAAGGGCAATAATGATTGCTAATGGTTGTGATAAATCATAGCGAACTCCAATCGTAATGACAACAGGCCCGGCTGCTAACATTTGTCCAGCAACTCCAATATTAAACATTCCCGAACGAAACGAAATAACCAGTGCTAACCCTTCCACAATATAAATTGCTCATCAAACTAAAGTATTATCTCTGTTATTAGTTGGACAATTTGTAAAAGCATATGTTAATAGCAGTTGAAAATAAGTAAATGTATTTTGTCCTGAACCAATTATAACAAAACAAGCAATAACCAAACCAAAAACAATAGCAAATAGGGACCCCTTAAATTTAGAAAGACTACTATTCATTTCTTTTGATCCAAGGTATAAACGACTTCGTCGTTTTAAAAACCATGTTTTTTGTTTAAACATTATTCTCATCTCCTTTCATTAACGTTTTTTGCCCTGCCATCATTAATCCTAACTGCTCACGAGTAACATCTTTAGCACTAACATTACCAGTAATTTTACCAGCAGGTAAAACAACAATGCGATCAGCGAGTGACATAACCTCTGATAATTCATAAGAAATTAATAATACTGCATTACCTTAATTTTTTTCATCAAGAATACGACCATGGATATATTCAATAGCACCAATATCTAAACCACGTGTTGCTTTTTGTTGATTACCACCTGATAAACCACGAACTAAAGCAAAACCACTTTTGCTACCACGAACATCATAATTATTAATAATGTTTTGTGCATAAGATTGAATCGCTTTACTACGAATTAAACCATGTTGGGCAAAAGGATACTGACTAAAAATCTGTAAAACCACATTATCAATAACATTATAATCTAAAACTAAACCATATTTATGACCGTCTTCAGGAATATGACTTCAACCATTTTTATATAAAGTTTGGATTGAACTATGTTTCATATTTTTATTACCAAAAAAATATTCCCTTTTTCCGCTTTAACTACACCAGTAGTTTCTGCAATTAATTCGGTTTGACCATTACCATCAATACCAGCAATTGCTACAATTTCTCCCGATTTCACTTCTAAACTAAAATCAGAGAGACTCATTACTGACCTTTTGTTACCAACTTTATGAACAAATAAATTAGCAATTTTTAATAATACCGGCCCCAATGCAACATTACCTTGATTTCTAATACCAACTAAATCTCTACCAACCATTAACGTTGCAATTTCTTCTTTACTTTTACTAATAACCGCAAAAGTTGCAATAAACTTACCTAACCGAATTACTGTCACATTATCAGCTCCTTGCTTAACTTCTTCTAGTTTATGACTAATAAAAATAATAGTTTTACCATCGCGTCTAATTTCTTCAATGATTGCTAATAAGCTAGTAACTTCTTGCGGTGTCAAAACAGCAGCTGGTTCATCAAGAACAATGATACTAGCACCACGATAAAGAACATTTTATATTTCAACACGTTGTTGCATACCCACACTAGCATTCTCAACTTTTAAATTAAGTTTAATATTTCACTTATATTTTTTTGAAATTTCTAAAATCTTTGTTTCAGCTTTTTTATAATTAATTCATTGTCATTTATGAACTGGTTCACTACCTAAAATAATATTTTGTAATATAGTGAAATTATCAACTAATTTAAAATGTTGATGGACCATGCCAACACCTAATTCGCCAACTTTAATTGGTCCTGATATTACTACCGCTTTACCATGAATTTTAATAATTCCTTTTGTTGGTTGATAGAGTCCAAATAAAATTAATTCTAATAGAAATATCATTATTAGCAATAATAGTATCTAAAAAAACTTTAGTAATACCTTCCATTTCAACAGCATATTGTAAACTCTGTTCTTCAATATTTATTTGCATTTTATCACCTCGCTTCCCATTATTTAAATGGATTATGTTCATCTTTAATACCATTAATTCAATAATCTTTATTCAAACTAAGCACTTTTTGTCAGCCAGCAGAAATTTTATCTAACAAATCAGTAATTTTTTCTAATGCAGCTAGTGGTGTATAAATATCCTTAATTGCTTCATTTGGTGGTATTCTAGTAAAATTAGGTCCACCTCGATATGGTGCATCATTAGTAAATGTTTCATCAGCAGTGGGATCACTTGGATGTTCTGGATTTTCATCAGTTCTGCCAACTGATTCTCAGAGCATAAATTTAATTGAACTAACCAAATCTTATTCTGCAGAAGTAATAAATCAATTCGCAAAACGTGGATATTGCAGTTGCTGATCGGTATCAACACCAATAATTTTACCTTGACCAGCTTTTTTTAATGATGCTAATGTATCCTCAGTTTGTGGTCCTGCTACGGGAAAAATAATATCTCTTCCTTGTTGCACAAGAGCATCATTAATTCCCTTTGAACTTTCTGACCCTTGCATAAAATTACCACTAAATTGTTTTCCTAATTTAATAAATTCAATATTTGGCAGTGGCGAAGTAAAACTGGGATTTAAAGTTTTAACTCATTCTAATAACTTATCTTGAGTTGGAGTAGCACTAGTTTTATCATTAAAAAATTGAATAGCTCAATAATAACCATACATATAGTTAGTGACAGCCGGAATATCAAGACCACCATAGCTTGACATTTTTAAATTATTAAGTCCACCATATTGATTAGCATGAGCAGTTAATCATATTGCTCCTGCCAATCCTGCTAAAAATCCTGATTGTTCTGCTTTATAAAGTAAACCTGCTAATTGTTTATTAGCTTTTGGTATTTCAGTATTAGGTGTGTCTCCATCAACAAAAATAAATTTAACTTTGTGATTCGAAATACTATTTTGTGATTTAACTAAAGCATCATAATGTAAAAATCCTGAAGCAATGATTACTTTACTATTGATAAAAAGAGCTTTACTATATGATGTCATTAAATTATCAAGCGTAGTTGCTTGGGGATTATCGCAAGAAACTCCTACACTTTTATTTCTATATTGTGGATCAACATAACTACTCTGTGTCCACTTATTAAATTCTTGTTTAAATTTTAGAGCAGCATTATATAATGATTCATTAATAGAAGTATCATTAATAGTATGCTCACCAGTTACAACAGTTGTTCAATAAATATTGGGATCATTAAACTGATTATTGCAAGCAATAATTGGTAATACCATTATTAATGCTAATGTTAATGCACTAAATGTAGTAAAAATTTTACGCATACTATTATTCCTCCTAATAATCCTACATAATATTTATATAAAAAATATATAAAAAAAGAAAGCAAAAACATTGCTTACTTAATTCAATTATCCAAAATAAAATAAAATGATATAAAAATATGTATAAATAAATTTTGAAAATAAGTGGTCGGGAATAACTTACTATTGAAAAATACACTATAACTATATATGTTTTCAATATTAATTACTTTCTTATTTTCACAATTAAATCTAAATACAGTTTCTCCTTATTATGGCATGACTACCATTATATAAGATAATAAAATATATTTTTTAAAAATTCAAGAATAATTATAAATATTTTATAATTATATAGTAAAGTTTTATTAAAAGTGTGGTTTATAGGTTTCAACATTATGATCAATATAATTTTTTCAAGCATTTTCTCATTTATCAGGACTAGTATCAGTTGCCAAATCATGAACTAATTTATTATAAGCATCAGTTACTTTGTGTGCCAAAAGTCAATAGTTATTACTATCAATGATTAATTTATTATAAATAGCATTAATAGGAAGCGAAAAAACGGCTCATTGTGCAAATCGTATATTTAAATTTATTATTAGCAATAATCTCTACGTTCTGCCTATTATTAGTGCTGCTTGCTTTAAAATATCATTTTCCATTCGTAATTGTTTTAATTCTGTATTCATTTGAATTATTTGCTTTTCTAAATCAGAATGATTATCTTTAGTTTTGAAACTTCGGGAATTAGTAAATTGTTTAATTCACTTATAAGTAACTGATCTTGAAACATTATAGTCTTTAGCAAGACAAGATACTGATTTACCACTTTGATATAAAGCTCCTATTTGGTTTCTAAATTCATCTGTATGTGAAGTAATATTGGCCATAATTATATTTCCTTTCTTTTAGTAAAAGTTTATTTTGTCCATATAATTATAGTCCAGTAAATTGTAGCCTATCCAATATAACATTTCAAATTAAAAACCTAAGCATTAAAAATATTAAGGTTGTTACTAAGTTAACAATATATTATAAAAACTATTATTATTTAAAAAAAGGAGATTATATGGGTAACAAAAAAAATTCCAACAGCTCATATTAGTGCTACTCATAAGGAAATTGCAAAAGTGGTAATTATGCCTGGTGATCCATTACGTGTTAAGTATATTGCTACTAATTTTTTGCAAGGTTGAACGCAAGTAAATGATGTTCGTAATATGTTAATGTTTACTGGAAAATATAGGGGACGTAACATTACTATTGCTGCTAGTGGTATGGGTATGTCTTCAATTGGTATCTACTCATATGAATTATACAAATTTTATAATGTTGAGTGTATTATTCGAGTTGGTAGCGCTGGATCATATCGAAAAGACATTAAACTTTATGATATTACTAATACTACTAAAGCATGTAGTGAATCTACTTTTGCTAAATATGCTGCTACAATTGATGGAAATCAAATTGAAGCGAGTGGTAGTATTAGTAAAACCATTAATAAAGTAGCATAAAGAATTGATAACGAACTTAATGTTCATATCATGGCAAAATATTCACACTTATTTAGTGAAATAATAAATTTAAAATCAGGATTAGTTCATTCAACTGACGTATTATATCGAGTTAACAATAACGATTACAAAGCAGTTACTTTAATTAAAGAATTATTAGCAGTAGAAATGGGGTCTTTTGCTTTATCTGCTAATGCAAAATATTTAGCAAAAAATGCTGCTTGTTTATTAATAATTTCGGACTCTGTTGTTACTGACGAGTCAATTTCATCAGCATTACGCGAAACTAGTTTTAAAAAACGATGATTTTAGCTTTAGAATCAGCAGTTGCTCATTATGAAGAAGAGGATATTAATGATAATTTTAGCAATCGAAACTAGTTGTGATGAAACTAGTGTTGCAATTATTAAAGATAAAAAGGTATTAAGCAATATTATTGCTTCACAAATTAAACTACATCAGCAATATGGTGGTGTTGTTCCAGAATTAGCAGCAAGGGCTCACAGTGAAAATATTACCATTGTTTTACAAGCAGCAATTGAAAAATCTAGAATATCATTGGCAGATATTGACTTTATTGCTTATACTAATATACCTGGTCTTGCTAGGTGCATACATGTTGGTAAAGTTATTGCTCAGACTGCTGCTGCTTACTTAGAAAAGCCACTATTACCGTGGAATCATTTGGTCGGGCATTTATATGCTGCCATAGTTGAAAATGAATGACAGTTTCCAGTGCTTAGCTTATTAGTTAGTGGTGGCCATACGCAATTAATGTTGGCAAATAGACATTTAAACTTTACCGTGCTTGGACAAACGTTAGATGATGCTGTTCGTGAATGTTATGATAAAGTGGCAAGAATGTTCGGATTAAAATTTCCAGGTGGTCCTGAGATTGAACGAATTGCTAAATTAGGAATACCAATTTATAAATTACTCTTACCTAAAAATGATAATAGCTTGGATTTTAGTTTTAGTGTTTTAAAATCTGCTTGTGCTAATATTATAGATAAAGGAAAAAATAATTTACAATTTAATAATTTTGCAAGTTCTTTTCAGGCAACACTTATTCAAGTATTGATCAATAAAATTGAATTAGCATTAAAAAAACATAATCCCAAAACTTTAGTATTAGTAGGAGGAGTTAGTGCTAATCAACAATTAAGATTAGCAGTGTTGGATCTAATAGTTAAATACCCAAATTTAAAAATAATTCGTCCAAAATTAGAATATTGTACTGATAATGCAGCAATGGTTGGTATTCTTGCAAGTTATCAAATTGAATATAAGTAAAGGTGAACTCATGATTATTGGTATTATTGGTGAAACAGTCGTTGGTAAAACAACTGCTATAAATTTTTTTCAAAATAAGGGTGCTTATGTTATTTTTGTTGATAAAGTTGTTAAACATATTTATACGTTAAAAGAAACCAAAGAAGCATTAATTAATGAATTTGGTGATACTACTATTAATAGTGATAAAACAATTAATAAAGAAAAGTTACGCTATGAAGCATTTCATTATCCTCATATTTTACGTAAGTTAGAAAATATCATTTGACCAACAATGATAAAGATTGTTGAAGAGAATATTATTCGTAATAAAGCACAGCAGTCATTAATTGTTATTGATTGGGCAGTATTATTCAATGCAAAGTTAAATTTGTTAGTTGATAAGGTTATTTTAATTGAAGCTGAAGAAGATAAAAAAATAAACGAATAAAAGTTCGTGATAATGTTAATGATTTACAAGTTATTGCACTATTAAGTCAACAAAAAAATATTTAATTTTAAATAAGAATATTGACTTTACAATTAAAAATAATGGTACTATTAATGATTTTATTAAACAATTACAAATGTTGAAAAAAAAATATTAACAATAAAGTCTATAGGTTAATTTTTAGATTTTTTATTATTAGTAGATGGTATTACAGCGTAAATTTTTATATTTTAAATTATATGCTTATGTTAAAACAAAAGAACTTTATTAAAAAAACAATTAAAGGACAATTAGCCTTTAAAAATAGTACATAATAATGTGTTTATAATTTACCAAAATTGTTTTTCTTGTAGTAGAATATTTATACAACTACATTAGCAAGAAGATTTTAGATGTTCGGGAAAAATATGAGAATTTTTTGCTGTCCCAGCAACTGTGATGTTGATGAACGTTACAAAACCATTGAAGGTAAAACTTTGAGAAGGGTAACAAGTAAGATGAAACTAAGCCAGTAGACCGGTCTAATTTTCGAAGTAGTAGTATTATATTCCTGGGTGTGAGTTAATAATTATTTTAATGATTACTTCTATTTTTTAATATTTGTAATTTTAGCAAAATAATTTTTAAAAGTGTCAACATCCTTTATATAGTATAAGAGATGTTTTAGTTGTATTAATAAATGTAGAGGAGTAAGTAGTGTTACGGTTTGCGACTGTGTTATTTAGGGAAATTGGGTTCGATGCCCATACAGTGCTAAAGCACTTGCTCCTGAAGCGCGAAAAATAAATAAACACTTGATGCTTTGTAAAACTCGAGATTTATTTTCCTTGTAAACTTGTAATTCAAAAGAGGAGCTATCAACCGGTTGTAGACCGTCATAACAACAAATGTCGAATGAGTCAAAGTCGATCGAAAACTTCTTCGAGCTGCTTGGTTTCTCCCTTCTCTTCGGGATTTCTGAAATTCCCTCTCCAGGATCTTCCATCCAGTCCTGGGTCTTCTCGTGGGCCGATTACCACCCCGATTGATTAGCGTTTTGTTCTCTCACACTTACTCTATCCCCGATCCTTCGTTAGTAGATGGTGGTGGTAGCGCTGGGCCACGGTGGAAGGGATCACGTTCGACGTGTGCGAAAATAATTAAAGGGCATAGCCGGATAAGGGGGTCAAAAGTGCCCTTAAACCAAATTAGACTTGTGATGCACCATTCGATAGGGTATCCAAAAAAACCCCTTCACTCAAAGTTTCAACCCCCTAGCTCGATCTGGGGGGTAGTAATGGCGAAAAAACGAAATATCAGTTTTTGGCATATTTCTCCCACTTAGTGGCGAGTAAAAATTCTAAAAAAAATCTGGCATATTAAGTATATTGTGCCACATGTTCGAGAATTTGTTCGTATTTTTTTGATGTAAAGCTTGGGTACGAAAGATGAAAAACCACCAAAAAATCAGAAAAATGCAGATTTCATAGTGAACTAGGAAGAGCACCACTTTTATATTTTGACCGTAACAACATTATAACATAACTATTATCCTCGAAAAGTTTCATACTTTTTTGAATTCAGCAACATACTCGGAAAAATGAAAAACCGATTCTGTCGACGTATTTTGCACGAAAAACTAGTTTTTACATTGAATATTTGTATCCTCTTTATTCAGTATGTATATTAAATGTTTCTAAACATTTCTGCATTCGTCCAAATGGTGTACAATGGAAAGAAATTGAATTAATTCAATTAATTGATTTTTTACCGTGCCCGAGATCATGTGGAACAGGTAAAGAATTTCCAACAAGTTCGGTGGCGGAGTGGTCTAGGGCGCAGTTTTAGTTGTGGAACCGTTGCGTACTTTTTTGGTGACAGTTCGAATCTCGCCTAAGATAATTTTTTTTTTATTACATTAACGATTTTTTTTATCCGAACTGTATAATATATGTAAGGTTTGAAAAATGAAATAACTCGTGTGGGCGTTTTAGATGAAAATTGATACTTCGTTTACTCGACTGCTCAAGGCGATGGTCGTTACAGGAATGCTTTTTCACGACGAAGAGTATTCGTCGTGAAGACGCCTTCGAGAGCATGGCCTTTTGTTTATACTACCCCGACTCGGAGAAAGTTCCCTTAAGAGGGGGAACGCCCGGGACAAAACGCACGTGGCCTGCCTCGACCGTTTACCGATTTCGACTTTTCTAACATTCGGCCATACTGACGACAGGTCTGTCCTCAGACTTACAATAAAATTTTCCTTACATCTAGCTGAAAAATAAAAGAGTTGTTGTCGTGACATGATACCGTCGTACCACTCACGATCAACTAGGGATACCGTCGTATCCCTTCCTGACAACCACCCTGCCTGAGACACACGTTTGTGTCCGTCTGGTTCGGTGTCCTTCCCCGCCAAGGTACCGTTGTACCTGCGGAGGATATTTGCCTGAGGTACCGTTGTACTTATGCTCAGCAACTTTGACACACTTCGTGTCCGCTTGGCCGAAGCCCTTCCTCGCTAAGATACCGCAGTATCCGCGAAGGATATTTGCCTGAGGTACCGTTGTACTTATGCTCAGCAACTTTGACACACTTCGTGTCCGCTTGGCCGAAGCCCTTCCTCGCTAAGATACCGCAGTATCCGCGAAGGATATTTGCCTGAGGTACCGTTGTACTTATGCTCAGCAACTTTGACACCCTTTGTGTCCGCTTGGCCGAAGCCCTTCCTCGCTAAGATACCGTCGTATCCGCGAAGGATTTCTTTCTTAAGTGGTTCCCGTTGGAACCGTGGAGGGGATGACGTGCCTTCGTCCTCCTCCCTCGTCAAGTGTCGGGGCCGTTGCCCTCGTTCGTCGGATTTTGCCTGGTCGCCGGGCAAAGTCCGTCCTGGTGCTTCGAAGCCTTATGCTTTCGATCCGCCTTGATTTTTCTGTGAACAAACTCAAACAAATGTGAGACTATGTTCAATCAACCTGATAACCGACTACTAAATGGCTATCTTGGTTACAAGCTAGGATACGTTATTAAAAAAAAGGATATGAAGTGATTGCAGTATCACGCGTCGTGATCATCATCCCCTTGGATTGTGATCCACGGCTTGATTCGGTCGGCTGCAACGACTGTCCTCGATCGCTTTAATCCTTCCCGTAGATTCTCTACGTCGTAGCGGTCGTTCGGTAACACCGTTCGAATCCGGAAGGGTCCTTTGTACTTCGGCAGCAATTTGCGGCTGCCCCCCGTTGAGGGGTCACTGGTTATTTGTACCAGCACCAGCTCGTCGACGGTATACCTGCGGGCTTCTCTCCGCGTACGGTCGTACCGCTCCTTCTGCTTTCGTTGCTCTTCGGAGATATGGTTGCTAATATCTTCCCGTAGAGCCATTAGATCCAATCGATCCATTTCTTCTCGCACGGCATTCAAGATGGTACTTTCGGCCATCGGTCTTGCATCACACCCGATTAACGCTTTCGTCGGTGTGGTGTTGATGCTCTTGTTGTACATCGTATTCAGGGCACTCTGCACCTTTTTGACCTGCGTGTCCCAGTCCCGCGGGTCTTGACCTGCTGCACTTGTCGCCAAGGCGTCAACGATAGTTTTATTATATCGTTCCACCTGTCTATTCGCTCTTGGCGTAGCCACTGCATTTAGCACGTGCTTGATTCCATACGTGGTGCACAACGTCGCGAATCTTCTGGACGTGAAGCTTGTCCCTCGATCGCTGATTATCCTCGTTGGTACACCGAACAAGTACATAAAGTTTATCAAAACTTTCTCCGTATGTCGCGTTTTCTGATCTTTTACCGGTTCCACGATGGTAAATTTCGTAAAAGCATCCACCATCACAAGCAGATACTTGTTTCCCCTTTTGCTCGTCTCAAAGGGTCCTACATGGTCAATATGCAAAGTGTGGAATGGTACCGGTATTTTCTCTATAGTGTTTAGCTTACACTGTTTCTTCCCTGACGTGTGTTTGTAGTACGCACAACTCAAACAAGCTCCCACGTACTCCTTGACAAATCGTCGCATACCAGCGAACCAATAGTTCCGTTGCATTCGCTCCAAGGTTTTTTCCGTGCTTAAGTGCCCAGCGTCGTCGTGGCACAACCTGCATATCTGGAGTTTTGCATTCTTCGGAACGACCCAGACATCCTTATTGTGTGGCAGGCGTCGGTATATTTTGTCCTTCTTCAACACGTACTCTTTGAAGTAGTGCTTCACCTCAGGGGACTTGTCGTTGCTGGCAAGGATCGTCCTGACCCGTGATAATTGTTCGTCCTGCATTTGGGCGGCTACGATCCACTCGGCCTCTGTAACGTCTACGTAGAAGACCTCAAGGGGTGTCGGTTGGTGGTTTCGGCTAAGTGCGTCCACATGAGCCATCCTCGTTCCCGGACGGTACAAAATTTCGAAAGTGTACTCTTGTACCTCCAACCACCATCGACCGATGCGCGGCAGTAAATCTTTCTTCGAAAAGGTCGTTCGCAGCGCGTTACAGTCGGTCACCACTTCGAATTGCCTTCCAATTAAGTACACGCGGAAGTGTCGCAATGCAAATACTACGGCCATTGTTTCCAATTCGTATGAATGGTAACACCTTTGATCCGTCGTCGTTTGCTTACTGAAGTACGCGACTACTGCCATATTTCCATCCTCTTGCTGTTGCAGTAAGATCGCTCCAACTCCTATCGAACTTGCGTCCGTATGCAATTCGATCGATCGATCCGAATCAAATATGCACAGCACTGGTCTCGTGATTAGCTTTTCTTTTACCTGTTGAAAAGCCATCTCTTGGGCTTCCTTCCATTGCCATGTTACATTTTTGCGGGTTAGACGGGTTAAAGGCTCCACCAAGGTTGCGAAATTCCGTATAAATTTCCGGAAATAGCTTGCCAGTCCCAGGAATTGGCGTATTTGCTTCACGTTCTCAGGTCGTGGCATCTTTTCGACGGCATCTGTTTTTCGTTGACCTGGCCTTACCCCTTGTCCGCTTATTGCTCGTCCCAAGTATTCGATGGTCTCTTGGAAGAACGAACACTTTTCCATCTTGAGAGTCAGCCCATGTGTTCGAAATGCGTTTAAAACTTGTCGAAGTTTGTCAATGCCTTCTTCTACGGTGTTTGACGGTATAATAACATCGTCCAAGTAAGGGAAAGCGATGTTGTCCTTCAGATTTCCAAGAACCTTATTCATTAACCGTTGGAAAACGGCTGGCGCGTTTGTTAACCCAAACGGCATTCTCAAAAATTCATAATGTCCTTCTGGAGTTATGAACGCTGTCTTCTCTACTGAATTTTCCGCGACCGGAACTTGATAATAGCCCGATGCTAAATCGAGACCCGTATAATATCATATTATCTGGTCCTCGATAAGTGGCAACGGCGATTTATCTTTTATCGTTATGGCGTTTAATTTGCGATAATCAACGCACATTCGGACGTCTCCGGTTTTCTTTTTCACAAGCGTGATCGGGCTTGCGTACGGCGAATCGGATTCTCTAATTATCCCGTGGGTCAACAGATCCGTAATTATTTCCCGAACCACCCTTTTCTCCGATTCCGCGAGGCGGTAGGGGCGATACGCGATCGGTTCGTCCGTGAGACATTTTATTTCCATCGCTACCGTATTGGTTTTCCCAAGATCGCGCATTGATGTCGAGATGCAATTGCGAAATTCTTCCAGCAATGCGACGCTCAGCCTACGCGCTTTCTTCCCGATGTTTCCTATGTTTAGCGTCGGATTCTCTTCAATGATGTAAATATCCATCGCCGAAGTTAACCGCGGTTGTTTCGCATCTCTTGCGTCGTTGAATGTGAGGCGATTCCCTCGTTTCAACATTAGGACGTGATCTTGTTGTAGGAAGTCTCTTCCTAGTATTACGTTGTACGCGGTATATTCATTCGGGATAATGAACGAATCTACATTCGCGGTTACGTTCTGGACTCTAACCGTAACCGTCGCGACTTGGTTAATTATCACCGATTGACCAGCGAATCCTTTAAATACCGTATCATCCACGATCTTCGCGTTGATTAGGAATTTTTTCACGATCGACGATTGAATTACGGTACATGCGCTACCCGTATCAATTAGGCTTTCTACTTTATGTCCATTGATACGTATATAGATTTGATAAATATTAGGAATATCTTTAGGATTCCGTATAATATTTACCTCTTTTTGTCGGCAGTATTCTCCTTTATGGCCCAACTTCTTGCAGACGCTGCACTCTGTCTTCGGCTTTCGACAGTCTCGTGCACGGTGACCCATTTTGCCGCAATTGAAGCAGGTGAACGCCGGCTTTGTCTTCTCGCTGTCGCTCGTCTTCGTTGACGGTGGTGGACGAGGCACAATCCGTCGGTCGTTCCTCGCTCCCTTTTCTTCTTTCGCAGGCATGTTTCCCATTGTGCACATCGATGCGTACAGGTCGTTGGGGTCGGTGTGCTTCGCCGCTCTAATCGTCCTGGCGATTGTCTCGTCCGGGATCGCGAATATAATCATATCGACGATCTTTTCGTCCGCTAAATCGATGTCTAATCGTCGAATGAGGTTCAGCTTCTGGAAGCAGTAGTCCCCGAGAGATTGCGCCGGTTTCGCCTCGTATAAGTCGGCTTCTCGAAGCAACCTCGAAAACGGCATCGTCCGTCGGAACTGCGCGACGAGGAAAACTTTCGTCTCCGCCCAGGTGGTTGCAATTCGCATACGTGTGTCGTACCACTGACGGGCATGACCACGCAGCCTCGACGCAATCAGACGCATTACACACACGTCATCCCACGAAAATCGGGCCGCTAGCTCGTCCACGTGACGCACCCAATTTTCTATAGACAAGTCTTCCTTCGCTGGATCATACATCGGTATTAAATGTTCGCCTCCCGGGCGTGCGTAACTGGGTGATTTCGCCCGAGACGCGGAGCTTTGCAGGCTACCCTCCGCTGTCGCTTGCGCGCGATTAATACTACGTTCTTCCCGCGAATCGTTCGCCTGACTTTTCGTATCCCGTCGTTGCGGGGTACGCGAGCGTACACGAGAACCGCGCCTTTCGGAGCTTCGCGAGCGCGAACGCGAACGCGAGCGCGAGTCCCGCCGCCGCGGCGCGTACGAGCGAGCACGCGAGCGTCGCAGGAATTCCTCCATCATATTTTCCAGTCTATCCAGTCGCGATCCCACAGGATCGGCACTCCCGTCACCATCAGGATCGCGGCTGGTCGATGCACGATCCATAATACGATCGGTCTTAAAATAGTTAAAAAATGTCCAAAAGTTCAAAGAAAAATATAAACGCTTAATTATAAACTGCACACTTTATAGTCCGGAGAAACTCGATTAGTCTGTATATATAATACGCGAGTTACTCACAAAATGTGCACTAAACTCACAACAAAGCACTCACAGTAAACTCTTACGGTGAATCACTCACGGTAATTCACGCACAGTAAATTACTCAAACGTAAATTACTCGAAGGTAAATCCCGCTTCTGATTTGTAAGGTTTGAAAAATGAAATAACTCGTGTGGGCGTTTTAGATGAAAATTGATACTTCGTTTACTCGACTGCTCAAGGCGATGGTCGTTACAGGAATGCTTTTTCACGACGAAGAGTATTCGTCGTGAAGACGCCTTCGAGAGCATGGCCTTTTGTTTATACTACCCCGACTCGGAGAAAGTTCCCTTAAGAAGGGGAACGCCCGGGACAAAACGCACGTGGCCTGCCTCGACCGTTTACCGATTTCGACTTTTCTAACATATATGTAAATAGTATGTATCGTAAAACATTTTACAAACATCTCGATAAGAGATAAGAGGCAGACGGTTTTCTGAGAATGCTTATGCGAACTATAACGCGATCAATACTTTCCAAGGATATAACGGAACCTTGGAGAATTTCCTGTTCCTCATACGAATCGCGTTTTGAATTGTAATCGCGTTTTCAATTTGGCGCCTGCGCAATAGCTATTTGTATTTAAAGCCGTGTTTACATGATAAAAATGGGGGGTACGTAACAGGATATTTAATAGAATTGTATCAAGATTTTAATTTAGCTGAAGATGCTATTAAGTTTAGTTTATATAATGCTGGTAAATTCTTACAAAATTTAGGATATAATTCACCATTTAGTGAAGAGCAGACGAGAATTAAACCGGAAATCTTTAATCAATTTTCAGCGCGAGCTGATGAAAATCGTGATTTTTTTCAGGTAATGCTTCATCTTATGTAATGGGTATTAATGAAGAGACTCAAGATATAGATTGAGCATTTTAATTTTAAAGGAGAATAAAAATATGCATAATGGTATGAAAGTTTCAAACCCAAAAACATTAAAATCAGAAGGAAAAATTCATGTTGTTTATTTTTCTCCATTATCAAATAATACTCACCGTTTTATTCAAGAATTAGAGGTTTTGAATTCAAGAATTCCTTATGATTTAGAAGAAGAAATTTTAGTAGATAATGATTATGTTTTGATAACACCAACATATAGTGGTGGTGGTGATATTAAAGAAGGGGCAGTTCTTAAACAAGTAATTAAATTTCTAAATAATAAGCAAAATCGTAATTTTTGTCGTGGTTTTATTGCTTCAGGCAATACTAATTTCGGTGATACTTTTGCAATTGCTGGACCAATTCTTTCAAAAAAATTAAATGTTCCATTACTTTTTCAGTTTGAATTATTAAGAACTCATAATGATGTGTCAACAATAAAAAAAGTTATTAGTAGACTTTTGAGATAAAGATAATAAAAATAACAATGAAATAAATACTTTATCTGGCACTTTAGAGGGTGATGAATACGTTACTTTAAATGCTAGAGCAAAAAGTAGTACTAATGCACAATTTGATTTGCAAGCAGCACAATCTTATATGAAAAATCATATTAAACCAAATTTAATACAATTTAAAACGGTTAAAGAAAGAATAGCTTACTTAGTAAAAAATCAATATTATGCTGAAATAATTATTAATAAATATTCAATTGCAGAAATTGAACAATTAACAAATGAAACATACAGTTTTAACTATCATTTTACGAGTTTTATAGGTATTTTAAAATTTTATAATTCTTATGTTTTAAAAAGTTTTAATGCTAAACAATATTTAAAAAATTATGAAGATCGATTTGTTATGAATAGTTTATTTTTTGCTGATGGTAATATTGATCATGCTAGTAAAATTTTAAGGCAAATTAGGTCTGGTCGATTTCAACGGGCAACGCCCACATTTTTAAATGCTGGAAAAAAGCAAAGAGGTGAATACACCTCATGTTAATTATTAAAAATTGAAGATAATATAGAATCAATTGCTGGTGCAATTACCACTTCCTTGCAGTTATCAAAACGTGATGGTGGTGTTGCTTTATGTTTAAAAAATTTAAGAGAGTTTGGAGCACCAATTAAATATATTAAAAATCAAGCAACAGGTGTTATTCCAGTTATGAAAATTCTTGAAGATTCATTTTCGTATACTAGTTAATTAGGTCAAAGACAGGGAGCGGGAGCTGTTTATTTAAATGTTCACCATCCAGATATAATGTCGTTTTTAGATACAAAACGTGAAAATGCGGACGAAAAAATTCGTATTAAATCATTATCATTGGGTGTTGTTGTTCCAGATATTACATTTGAGTTAGCTAAGAGTAATGAGCAAATGGCACTTTTTAGTCCTTATGATGTGACAAAAGTTTATGGTAAAGCAATGACAGATATTTCTATTACTAAAGAATACTATCATATGTTAAAAAATCATAATATTACTAAAAGTTTTATTAGTGCACGCAAGTTATTTCAAGCAATTGCTGAATTACATTTTGAAAGTGGTTATCCTTACTTATTATTTGATGATACCGTAAATAAAAATAATGCTCATCCTGGTCGCATTGTTATGGGTAATTTGTGTAGCGAAATTATTCAAGTAAGTACTGCTAGTGAATTCAATAGTGATTTAAGTTTTGAAGAAACGGGTGAAGATATGAGTTGTAACCTAGGGAGCATTAATATTGCAAGAGTAATGGAGTGTGGTAGTGAATTTGGTGAGATCATTTATCAAGCAATTCATTCATTGGATCATGTTTCAAGAAGTAGTGATTTTTCTAGTGCTCCTTCAGTTGCCTATGGTAATAAAAAAAAGTCATGCTTTAGGGTTAGGTACTATGAATTTACATGATTTTTTGGCAACAAATCATATTTTTCATGATTCAAAAGAAGCAATTGATTTTACTAATATTTTCTTTTATGTTATGGCTTATCATGCTTTTAGTGCTTCTAATAAGTTAGCATTAAAATTTCGAAGCTTCAGTGGTTTTAAAGTTCCAAATTTGCTGATGGTTTATATTTTGATAAATATGTAAATTGTCAGTCAGATAAATGAATTCCTGAAAAAAAAAATACAAGAATTATTTACAAAATATAATATTATGATGCCAACACAAAAACAGTGAAAAAAAAATTGGCAATAAATATTAAAACAACAGAATTGGCTAATTTGCATTTAATGGCAGTAGCACCCACTGGTTCAATTATTAATTTATATTCATGTACACCAAGTTTACAACCAGTAGTTGCACCTGGTGAAGTGTGAAAAGAAGGGAAATTAGGTCGTGTTTATGTTCCTGCTTATAAGATTGATAACGATAATTTAGCTTATTATATTGCTGGGGGTTATGAATTAGGGCATAATCCAATTATTGATATTGTCTCAGCGGCACAACAACATGTTGATCAAGCGATTTCTTTAACTTTATTTATTACCGATAAAGCAACAACACGTGATTTATATAAAGCATATATCAGAGCTTTTAAAAAAGGTTGCTCATCAATTTATTATGTTCGTATTCGTCAAGATGTTTTAGAAGATAGAGAAAATTATCAATGTCATGTTTGTGTTCTATAAATAAGTCTTGATTAGTGAATAGTAGTTTGAAATAATAATCAAATTTAATGGTTTATTAATGACCTAATTTAAACAAGTAGTGATATTTAATTTCAAAATGTATGATTTTAAAAAAAATAAAAAATACATAGAAATTTTAGAATTAAAGTTATAATAATAATTGTAAAAAATAATTATTATAATTTTGGAGTGGTACTCAAGAGGCTGAAGAGGACTGATTGCTAATCAGTTAGGACGGGAAACTGTCGCGAGAGTTCGAGTCTCTCCCATTTCGCCATTATTTAAAAAGCATTAGTTGCTTTTTTTACTTTTAAGTAATAAATTTATTAATAATTAGATATAATTTAATAAAGCACTACCTTTATCTGAAGGAGAAATCATGCGTAAACGAGTAAATTTACTTTTATTGTTAATTTTATATATTGCTTTAATCGCAGCAATAGCTTTTGTGATATTTAATTATATTAAGTATTCATGAATTATTTTAGTGATAATTATTAGCTTAACTATTTTAACTGGCATTATTATTTTTATTACTAATCGCATGCAGGATGCAAAATTATCATGAATTATGGTTACTTTATGTTTGCTTATTATTTGTATTTTTCATATTGAACTTTTGGTCGCCTTTATCGTTATCGACGAAAACAAAGAGCATATTTAAAAACAAATAGTTATTTTTATACTCAAGAAGATTGAACTTTTGCTAATCAAATTTTAAAGTTAAAAAAATTAACATTAAGCGAGGATACTTTATCGTTATTTAATTATACAACAAGAATTTCACATCCACCATTTTACAACACTGATGTTCAGATTTTAAATAATGGTCCTAATAAATTTGTTAAAATAATTGAAGATTTAAGACAAGCAAAAAGTTATATTTTTATGAATCACTTTATTCTTGGTGAGGGTGAGCTATTAGAAGTAATTATTAGTGTTTTAAAGGCAAGGATTGAAGCTGGAGTTAAAGTTTACATGATTTATGATGCTGTTGGTTCATACTTTAGTTTATCTAAATATAAAATATGAGAAACGAAAAAAATAGGCATTAGTATTTATAAATATTCACCAGTCAGATTACCATTTATGACAGGAAATTATAATTTTCGTAATCATCGTAAAGATATTATTATTAATGGAAACATTGGTTATGCTGGTGGGGTTAATTTAGCAGATAACTATATTTTTCTTTCTGCAAAGTATGGTTTTTGTCGAGATACCCAAATTAGAATTATTGACGATGCTGTTAGATCAATTGATTCAATATTTAGACAAGATTGACATTTTATTACTGGTAATATTCTTGATATTACTGCTGAAAGTTCTGAAGAAAAGGTTAAAAATGATATTATTGTGCTAGTAATTGATGTTGGACCAATTACTAAAGAGACAATCCAATAAGATTTATTTATTAAATCTATTAGTAATGCTAAAAAACGAGTTTGAATTAGTACCCCTTATTTAATTCCAACTCGTGATTTAATTACTGCTTTACGTAATAGTGCTTATTCTGGTTTTGACGTTAGATTGTCACTGCCTGGTATTACTGATAAATTTTGTTCATTAGATATGCCAAGAACTTATTATGATTCCTTAATGGAAGCTGGAGTTCAAATTTATGAATATAATAACGTTTTTAATCATTCAAAATCTGGCATTTTTTATGATAACATTACGATTATTGGATCAACTAATCTTGATTATCGTAGTCTTTATTCAGATCATCAAACTTTAGTAATTGTTTATGACACGAAAACTAATAGTGATTTATCTGCTTCATTTGAAAAACATTTTATTCATTCTAGTTTAATTATTACTAATCCATTGTTACAACGTAGTTTTGCTTATCGAGGTGTATTTTTAGTACTGCTTCGAGTTTTAGCACCATTATTTTAAAAAAATTTAGTATAATTAGGTAAATATTAATTAATAAGGTGGTTAGAATTTATGGGTTGAAGTCGACAAATTAAAAAAATTAAAGAATATTTTAGTAATGAAAATCAACCTAATTTAGATATTTCTAAGTTATCAGAAGATGATGAAAAAAATCCTCTTTTTCAAAATCATTTAAAAAACAGAAAAACTCTAATCAAACTCCTATTTTGAAAAGTAATAAAACGCGTGATATATTTTTTTATATTTTAGAAGAAGATCAACCATCCAAATTATTAAACATATAGGAAGTAAAAATATTTTTAATTTATTTTTTTATACTGATGTTAATAATATTACATTAATATTAGAGCAAGGAATTAAACCCTCCTCACAAATTAAATTATTGCCGAAACAAGAGTATACCGTTTGAACTCATTTAGAACATGCTACTTATTTAGAATTAGAATTAGGTAATTCAACACGTCATTTTTTTTTTAAAATGACGTGCAGATCAGAAAGTGGATGTTAATAAGATAGCTATTATTTCTGTTGATGTTCATAAATTATTTCAGAGTACTATTAAAGATTGAGGTTTAAATATTGATACTAATCGTGTTCGAATATATGAAACTGTTGCGGCGCAATAATAGAATCATAAAGCCATCGGGTCTATTTTGCTTCCTCGAAAAATTTGTAAGTGACCAACAGCTGCCTTCTGCAGCTGTTTGCCAAATGTATAATTACTCTACCGAACCTTTTCTTAATTTAGTTTGCCTTCGAAATCCAGCGACTTTATGACTTTATTACTTGCGAACCGTTACTCGACAAGCGACTTTCGCGCGCGTCATCTCAGGTCAATGGTGACGTGAGGACGGACAAGAGGGCGGCTCCCTTCCATTTCCATCAATTTTGAAAAACCAATCCGCTCGCCTACCCCCAACAACATGCCCACCCCCAAGTCGCCGCAACCTCTTGGAAAACCTGCACTTTTTTTGGAAGAAATCAGTTGTCAGTCAGTTGTCAGCAAGACGTCAAACAGTGAACATCAAAATTAAAGTATAACTTCTCTCACGAGCAACCTCGATCACTGGTCAATCACTTTATACAATCAAGTGGACTCTTCCACGACCCAATCAGTTCGTACCGCGTTAATTCACGATACGACGCAACATTTTAGTCCTTCGAGCCGGATCGGCTAACAAAGACATACATCCGCTGTACAATCGACCAACTGAACGAGGAGTCAACCCGTGAGTGAGAGTATCTTCATAACATTGGACACATACTCTCTGTTTGGACAACCGACGGGATATCAACTATCAGACCACGTGAAGTCAAGTCAACCAACGCCTCATTGTGAAGGCATCAACCAACGCCTCATTGTGAAGGCATCAACCAACACCTCATTGTGAAGGCATCAACCACCGCCTCATTGTGGAGGCATCAACCAACGCCTCATTGTGAAGGCATCAACCACCGCCTCATTGTGAAGGCATCAACCAACGCCTCATTGTGAAGGCATCAACCAACACCTCATTGTGAAGGAATCAACCAACGCCTCATTGCGAAGGCATCAACCACCGCCTCATTGTGAAGGCATCAACCACCGCCTCATTGTGAAGGCATCAACCAACGCCTCATTGTGAAGGCATCAACCAACGGCGCATTCTGAAACGATAACCAACACTTCGTCTGGAGATATCAACCAACAACGTGGAGAGACTCTGACAGTACAGTCAGCGAAGTGATCATCAATCGACGCTAGGCTCGCGACACCAACAGGAGTTGCTGACAGGTCATCTTGGGTAAGCTCTGAATCGCCTATTACCTCACAATCCTGTAGTTACCCCTGTAAAACCTCAATATCGTATCGTTCAATCATGGCCGACCAATTAAAGGGTCTAAAAAAGCAATGCGCCACAATTAAAGCTCAAATGACTCGTATAAAAAATTCGCTTAATGAATCGTTAGATGCCGCCGCGTTAAAGGTTCGAAAAACAAAACTCGAAGAATTGTATCAAGCACTTCATGGGATATATCTTAAAATAGACGATATTGTTACGTGTAGACGTGTTTGAGCGGGAAAAATAATATGAGCTTTCGTAGCAGACAGGAAATGTAAAAAAATTTGGAATTATTATACCAAATTATTGTAAGATTTATGGGTTCGTGATTGTCTAGTCCCATACGGGTCCTTGGAAATGCATTGGTTCATTATAGTTGGAGGCTGATAATGTTATTGAAGATAAAAGGTTAAAAGAGTTTCAATAAAAAAAGAATAATGGATATAAAGTAAATACAACGTATATTTTGTTCAGATAATTTGGAAAAATAGAATTATGATTAATTATAATGTGTCCGAAGAGAAATATATACAAATGAAATGTTTTATACAATATTTGTCTTCAACAATGCGGGAATTATCAATATCAACCCAGCAATAATAAGTTAGGGAAATCCCACAATGTCTACGCATTACTTATCATTGCTCGCTGACAACAATATTGTACAATTTAAAATGAAATGGAACTTACCATATTGTAAATCGAGACAATCAGATTATTTATTTTTTTTCGCTAGTATATGTAAACTTTTATTTACTCGCTTGTTGGAGTTGGTTGCTCTCTAAGACTTCCTCACTGGAGAAGAGATAGTTGTATTAACAGTTGAATCGGACAGTACATGAAACGTTTAAAATATATAAAAGAAATGCAAAACAATAAGACTATGAAATGGTAAAGTTACAAAATAATAATGGAGTAACTGGACTAAACGAATCAATAATTATATAAGGCGAAATTTGAATACACGGTTTTTGAATACGCGGCACTGAGTCTTTTGTTACTCTAAGTTTCACACAACTTGTAACAAACTCTATCTCAATATTTTGCACCACGGACTACCCGATCACGCACCTCGCGACTTGCTGATCGAAGCTTCGAAACGGTAGTGAAGTAGTTCTGGCCCTTCGGAAATAAGTTGAATAATCCCCCCTTGAAATACTCTATTGGAAATGGAATTGTTGATCATTTTTAACGAATCAGCGTAGTCGGAATGTGTCGCGAGAAGGGATCGTCTCGTGCTCTCTTTCTCTCTATCTCCAGTGAAGAGGACCAACGCAGCCACAGTACATTCACGCTCCGGTTTACTGCAACGCATATTACTCACACATTGTGATCGACGCAGGACTCACATCGAATGAACTATGGGTGACACGCGCGCTACGAAAATGAATAGCTATATGTAGGTTTGAAATACCGCGATAACCGTTCTCACGCTGGACTCACATCATGCATCCTGTTTATTACATCAGTACTAAGAAACGATAATGCCTATCGGTTATTTGTTATAGGACCACGTTGATTCCAAGGAAGGTATGCGCTATATTGACAATTGAGCTATCGGAATTAAGCCAGACTAAACGTCAAAGGCAAAATATACGATTGACAAGGGACTTCCCACGATGCTATGCATCATCAAATCGCATTCTCACCGACGTTAATTAAAATAAAAGAATTTTTGTTCGGAACGTAACAATATCGACGAAACAGGGGAGTACGAATCCAGTTTATGTGAATTCGAAGACTCGTACTATACATGTGCAGAATCTATAGAACGATTACAAACTAAGACCGACAGATGCGCGAGCGTAAATTCAAATATTAACAAGGGTCAAGGAAATACAAACATAATGTTACCGCGGATTGAACTCCCTATATTTAACGGAAACCTTCTTGAGTGGCAAAGCTTCTACGACTCGTTCAAATCAATGGTTCACGACAATGACGATATCTTAGGAGTGCAAAAGTTTCACTACCTGAAGCGATCCCTACGCGGAGAGATAGCCAGTGTCATCGATACCTTAAACGCGTCTTACGAAAACTACCTGGTCGCGTGGGCATTGTTAGTGAAACGATGTAACCAACCGCGAAAAATTATTCAGATTCACTTAAAGGCACTGTTTGAATTACCGTCATTGTCAAGGGAATGTCCGGTGGCACTACGATCCTTGGCCACTGCCACGGAAAAACACACCAACGCGTTGAAGGCTTTAAAGGTAGCAGTAGGCACGTGGAAGGAAATCTTAATATATATTGTCACTTCAAAGTTAGATAGAATTACGCGACGCCAATGGGATCGTAGTTTAGATAATGATGCAACACCCACTTTGCCGCAACTCCTCGATTTCCTTTCAAAATTTGCTCGTGACGATGTACCGGCAGATACAAGTTCACGCGAAGGTTCAAAGTCACATTCCATACCATCTAATCGTCAATTTTCGAAGACAAATACAGAAAGGCGTCACACGTATAATATAACAACCCAGTCAAAGCCCGCATGCGGATTCTGTTCGAAAAATCATTATATACAAGTTTGTGAAGACTTCTTAAACCTTTCAATCAACGATCGAATTCAGGCTGTACGCGCGTCTAAATTGTGCACTAATTGCCTACGGTACGGTCACGCGTATAGCAATTGCGCTGCTGGAAAATGTAGAAAATGCAACGGCAAATACAACACTTTGTTGCATCGCGAATTAGAAGCAAACAAAAATGTGCCAGCAGCCGTAACACTGGTCTCGAAACCGCCGGAATCCACACCCGTAACACTGACCACACGCACACCAGCGGAAGTGCTATTATCAACCGCGCGTATTTCTATTCGAGATCATCAAGGAAAATATCACCCATGTAGAGATTTATTAGATTCCGCATCACAAATTAATCTCATTACTGAAGAACTTGCTACGCGATTAAAATTAAGGCAAACCAACGTAGATATCCCATTATCAGGAGTCGGTAATCTATCAACCCGAATAAAATATTTCGTGAAGACAGACATCCGTTCGATACATTCCAATTTTAGCACCGATTTGACCTTTTATGCCATAGCACAAATTTCCACAGCTTTGCCGTCTCAAAAATGTAATCACCCCCAGATTCAAATTCCGCAAAACATACCATTAGCCGATCCGGAGTATCAAACACCGGCCAAAATCGACGCGTTACTAGGAGCTGAAATATTTTATAAACTACTGTGTGTCGGGCAAATTCGTTTAGCATCTTCCTCCTTAACGTTGCAAAAAACCGTGTTTGGTTGGACAATCTCAGGTGCAATTACTTCCGTACCCATGAAAACCGCTCGATGTCACGTCTCGACAACCGCGTTAGACGAACAATTAACCAAATTTTGGGAACTAGAAGATTGTCCGACAGACAAACATTTCTCAATAGAAGAGAAATTATGTGAAGCTCATTTCATGGAACATACGCGACGCGATGCAACGGGACGTTATACAGTTCGACTGCCATTCAACGATAAAATTTCAGAACTAGGAGAATCATACAATCTAACCCTAAAACGATTTTATGCGTTAGAAAAACGGTTAAATCGAGACGCCTCATTGAAGGCTGAGTATTCAAATTTTTTAGACGAATATCGATCGTTAGGTCACATGACTGATATGTCTAAATCGGATAGCAGCCAACATGGCTATTATTTACCCTATCACGCGGTCTTCAAACAAGCTAGCAATACCACCAAGTTAAGAGAAGTGTTTGACGCGTCCGCGAAAACAACAAACAATTTATCACTTAATGATACATTACTGACTGGTCCTACGATACAAGACGATATGTTCACCTTGTTAATCCGATTCCGCTCATACAATTACGTGCTCACAGCAGACATTGAAAAGATGTATAGACAGATCCGGGTACATCAAGACGACGTCGCTTATCAGAAAATCCTCTGGCGCGAATCCTGCGAAGAACCAATTCGAGCGTATAGTTTAAACACTGTCACATACGGTACCGCTTGCGCACCGTTCCTCGCGGTCCGATCACTGCAACAATTAGCGGCAGATGAAGGTAACCTTTATCCACTAGCGTCAGAGGCTCTTTTGCGGGATTTTTATGTAGATGACCTGCTCACGGGAGCCCAAACCTACGACGAAGCAATCCAACTTCGCGATCAATTGATCAGCCTTACAGCATTAGGAGGATTTCATTTGCGACAATGGTGCTCGAATGACCAGACCTTATTAAGCGATTTGTCGAACCGATCGTCTGAGAACTCGCACGCGTTTAACTCAAACACAGTAGTAAAAACCTTAGGCATATATTGGAACTCCTCCAATGACGAAATTACTTATAGCGTAAACGTTGACAATACACAATCCCGCGTAACTAAAAGATCCATTCTATCCAAAATAGCACAATTGTTCGACTCTTTAGGCCTACTAGGGCCTGTAATTTCAAGGGCTAAAATCCTTATGCAGGACCTCTGGAAGGCCAATATATCGTGGGATGAGTCCGTACCCCAATCCTTACATTTCGCATGGAAGGAGTTTCAAGACCAATTGTCACTACTCACCCAATTTAGAATATCGCGGAATATCATCGTAAACGGCGCGCGAAGTATACAACTGCACGGGTTCTGCGGAGCGAGTGAAAGAGCGTACGGTGCATGTTTATATCTTCGATCATGCGATTCACGTGGGCAGGTTTTTGTTCGATTGTTAGTCTCTAAATCACGCGTTGCGCCTGTCAAATCAATCTCAATTCCACGGCTAGAACTCTGCGCAGCCGTACTACTGTCTAAATTGTATCATAGGATCAAACAAGTAATTCAAATTAATTTTACCAAAACCAACTTGTGGACCGACTCAACAATCACGCTGTGTTGGATTAATTCTTCACCCCATCAATTGAAAACCTTCGTTGCAAACCGCGTCTCCATCATACAATCACATTCGCAATCGCATCAATGGTCACATATAAACTCATCCGAAAATCCTGCAGATGCCATATCGCGAGGTCAAACCCCATTTGAATTCATACGAAACCGATTGTGTCTAAACGGACCTACCTGGCTTCACCAGGTAGAAACTACAAGGCCTTTTACAAAACCTCCTGATATTATCGTCCCGGAATTACGCAAGGTAACAGTTCTTAAAACCATACGCGACGACAGTGTGTTTCTTCGGTATTCGTCGTGGAACAGATTGAAACGGATCATAGCATATTGCATACGTTTCTACGAAAATAGCGCGAAGAAGGGTTGCCAAGGGGGTTTGTTGACCGCGGATGAAATGAACAAGGCACACGATTGCATCATTAAGTGTATACAAATACAATGTTTCGACAAGGAGATTACCTATCTAAACGCAGGCAAGGAGCTCCACGGGGGTAGCAAGATTTTAAACCTAAATCCCTTCATCGACTCTACTGGACTTTTACGCGTAGGTGGCAGGCTGAAACACGCGAAATTAGATTTCCAACAAAAACACCCTATTCTCCTACCTCGGGCTCATCATGTCACAAAATTAATCATTCGAGACTACCATTTTAAAACGTTTCACGGCGGTTTGCAGTCAACGTTAAACGCGGTCAGACAAAGTTACTGGCCTATTGATGGTAAAAATACTACGCGACATTTAATACGACAGTGTGTCAGTTGCTTTCGGGCACGTCCCTCTACCATGAACTTTGTAATGGGAAATCTACCTGAGAATCGAGTCGTAGAAGCTAGACCATTCAAGGTCGTCGGTGTAGATATGTGTGGTCCTGTGTTTATAAAGGAAAGGAAAGTCCGAAATCGTACTAAAATTAACGTATATGTAGCGGTATTTGTCTGCTTCGACACTAAGGCTGCACATCTGGAACTTGTTGGTGACTTAACAACAGAATCCTTCTTAGCTAGCCTAAAACGATTTTTTGCACGGCGGGGAAAATCGCGACATATTTACTCCGATAACGGAACTAACTTTGTCGGGGCAAAAAACGAGCTACATGAAATACGTAAATTCCTTACTTCTACAAGCGATAACGAAAAAATTACGAGTCATTTGGCATCCGAAGGAATCTCTTGGCACTTTTCTCCCCCAAGGTGACCGCATTTTGGAGGCTTATGGGAGGCACTTGTAAAATCATTTAAGCACCATCTAATTCGAACAGTCGGTGATGAATTACTTACATACGAACAATTGAATACGTACATAATCGAGATCGAAGCGATATTAAATTCACGTCCACTGACACCAATGTCCTCCGATCCTAACGACACCGTTGCCCTCACACCTGCCCATTTCTTAATAGGCGATTCTTTAATGAGCAAGCCTGAGATTGACTTTCGACAGACACCCAGCAATAAGCTGTCTATTTGGCAACACATACAAAGGATAAGGCAGCATTTTTGGACCCGCTGGCACAAAGAATACATCAACCAGTTGAACACACGCAGCAAGTGGAAATCTCCAGGGAAACAACCACAAATCGGAGATCTCGTGATAATAAAGGAGGAGAATCTACCACCCATGAGATGGACGTTGGGTCGAATCACGGAACTTCACCCAGGTGACGATAAGGTTGTTAGACTCGTTACTGTGAAGACAGCAACTGGAATCTACAAACGTAGCACGACGCGTTTGTGTCCTCTACCTGTCACAAACTCAGAAACTTAAGCGTCCGCTCTCAGTAAATCGTGTAAATAATCTTAAGTTTGTAAACACTCCTTACTTTGTATGCTACCGAATATTCCTTATCACTACAAGCTTGCTAAATAATTTCATTGTTAATATTCCGCACTGTACTTCCCCTCAAATCTTATCGTGTAAATATTGTAAATAATCAAGGCCGTTGTATGTAACTATCAGCCTAACTGCTCTCATCGAGAGACATGATGAATGGATGTTTGTATACATTGCGTAACGTCACACTTATGTTATATTCAAGTCAATTCACTATCCATAGTAAATTCTATTTTCTTTTTTTTGAACGAAGCCGTTCAAGGGGGGCGGCATGTTGCGGCGCAATAATAGAATCATAAAGCCATCGGGTCTATTTTGCTTCCTCGAAAAATTTGTAAGTGACTAACAGCTGCCTTCTGCAGCTGTTTGCCAAATGTATAATTACTCTACCGAACCTTTTCTTAATTTAGTTTGCCTTCGAAATCCACCGACTTTATGACTTTATTACTTGCGAACCGTTACTCGACAAGCGACCTTCGCGCGCATCATCTCAGGTCAATGGTGACCTGAGGACGGACAAGAGGGCGGCTCCCTTCCATTTCCATCAATTTTGAAAAACCAATCCGCTCGTCTACCCCCAACAACATGCCCACCCCCAAGTCGCCGCAACCTCTTGGAAAACCTGCACTTTTTTGGAAGAAATCAGTTGTCAGTCAGTTGTCAGCAAGACATCAAACAGTGAACATCAAAACTAAAGTATAACTTGCTCCCACGAGCAACCTCGATCACTGGTCAATCACTTTATACAATCAAGTGGACTCTTCCACGACCCAATCAGTTCGTACCGCGTTAATTCACGATACGACGCAACAGAAACAATTCCCGTTGTTGCTATTGATTGAATTTTAGTTAAAGGTCGTAAAATGTTTTGTTTAGCTAAATTATATATTGATAATCAAAGATTAAAGTTAAAACTATTTCAAGGAAATAATGGTAATATTAGTTTAGGTCCTGATTAAATGGAGGTAACATTATGCTTTGATTTGCTATTGTAATTATTGCTTTAATTCCTTTTATGACAATAATAATTATTTTATTTATACGTTTAAATCATCGTAATAACCAATATTATAGTATTATTCATGGTGATTTATTAAGTTTAGTTCCATCAAAAATTGATATAAAAAATGAAGTTATTACCTTTTCTGAACGATTAGAAGTTTTAAATCGTAAAAAACGAATTTCATTATTTGTCTTTAAAGCAATGATGAATCGTAAAACTAATGTAAAAATTGAAATTCTTATTCAAGATTTATTAGTAAATAAAGTACCATTTGAGCCATGTCATTTTTCAGTTTCTTTTCAATTGGGCAGTAAGGTTATTGTTTATGATTTATCAATTGATTACTTTGGTAGTAATAATAATATTTTATATGGTCAAAAGCAAAGTAATATTCGTTATAATTGTTTTGCTATTTCACAGGCAATTATTTTACAACAAAGTGAATTAACAGTAACAAAATCAGCTTTTGTGCAACGTATTTTAGACAATTTTAGTCACAAAAATATGATAAAAAAATAAATAGTCAATTTGAATATATGATTTTAATAAAAATTAAAGATTATTTAGCTTTAGAAAACATTTTAACTGTTAATAATATTGAACGAATAGAATTATTAATTTCATATTATAGTAAAATAACGTTAGGATTAGATAATAGTATTATTTGTAAGTGTTACGATGGTCAGTTTTTAATTTATTTTAGAAATAAAAAAATAAATTTATATCGATTTAAAAAAAATAAAGGGTTACATTAAACGTAATTTAGTAGAAAAAAGTAGTTATTTACAAATTCAAAGCCAGATTTTATGTATTTATGCTTCAGTAAAAACGAATGCGTCAAATGTGTATATATTATATAATCAAATTATTGACAAGAATCAATTAGAAATAGTACAAACTAGAGACTTAATTGAAATTAAATTAAAATCAAATTATATTTTTAATTATCCGGATTATAACCATTATTCACTGTTCGTGCCCGGAAACAACGATGAATTGTGAACGCGTGCGGTTTCAATGTATCTAAGATTACGGAGAACTACTGTATCCAAATGACTTTAAAGTTCAGTAGAACAAAGTGGACTGTATAATTGTTAACGTAATCCGGTACGCTGTCTATTTAGGGACTGTCCCTACTTCTCAATAATTACTTCGCGCTCGTGATCGGCGGTCGATCCACGAGGGAGTCGTCCTTTTTCTATCTTACGCGACTCGGGATCTGTTTCTCCCGAGGTGTACGCGAAGGAGTCTCTTTGCAGTCTGCCCTTTCCGTTCGCACAAGTTTCCATCGTTTTCTCGCCATTTCTTGTTGATTGTTGATTGGTTCGTGTAATTTTTCGTAATTACCAATCAGTAAGCCAATCTCCACTGGCCACACCCTTCCCTTGCGCCCTGGGCACGCTACCCTGGGGAAGGATGTTACCGTGGGTCCTATGTGGGAGTGGGGCGGCAGCGAAATCTGGCAACGATGGGGAAATTCCTCCAAGTACTGACCTAGCTTCGGTACCGTTACAAACAGATGTCAGGGTACCCTTCGGAACCTTCCCCGTTTATGACACGTCTTCGACTATTGAGGGCGAGCAAAGCGAATTTCTAAAACTAAGCAATAAACTGCCTTTGCTCGCCAGGAAATCAACGACTCTAATTGCATGCCAGCTATAAACGAAAATTCCTTAATCTCAAAAATAGCCAGCGAGGCACGTCCGTGTCATAAGTAATTCTTAACGGGATCCGCTAATCCCGAACATTCACTTTTACAGGCAGAACAAATGGAGAAATTATTGAGTGTTAGTATTAGACCAGTATATAGAAGTGATAATTCAAATTAATCAAATTGTTATTATGCTTGATGAAATTTTGTTAAAAATTCTTATTATGTTTCATTTCTTGTTTCGATGCGTAATATTCAAGATTCAGGTTTATGATGAAAAGTAAATGAACCTTTATTTATTCAAACATTTGAAAAATTTGCAAAATTAAAGCAGGAAAAAAATCTTATTCTTCCTATTAGTTTAATTGAATTGCAAGATAAAACTGTTTCAACAAAACTGCTTGCTCTTGTTAATAAGCGAAAAGTTCTTTTTGAAAATTGTGATTTAATTTTTGATTTTCAAGATATTGGTGAAATTAATAGTTGAAATAAGTATGATACGATTATTAAGACTATTCGTAGTAACAAAATTAAAACTTCCATTACTCATGATTTACGTCATATTGATAATTTTAAATTAATTAATCATTTTAAACCTGACTATGTAGTTTTAACTTCCAACTTGTTAGAACAAGTTGCTTTTAATTTTAGTAAATATGTTGATGTTATTATTTGTTTGCATTATTTAAAAATTTTAGGTATTAAAAATATTTTCGCTCGTGGTGTTATTAATATTCCAGAAATTATTGTTTTAAAAGGATTAAAAGTTGACTATTTATTAGGAAAAGTATTAGAATCAGAACAAGCAAATAAAGTATTAGATGCTTTAAACTATCCAAATTATTGAAAATGACATAAAAGTCAGTCAACGAAAGGTGAATAAATTATTATGAATGAAACAAAAAATAAAAACATTACAGCAAGAGAAGTTGATTTCGCCAAATGGTATACTGATGTTATTCAGCAAGCAGAAGTTTGTGATTATGTTGCAGAAAATGGTTCAGCTTCTGGTACTCTCATTTTTCGTCCTCATGGTTATGCAATTTGAGAACACATTCAATATATATTAAATCAAAAATTTAAAAATTTAAATATTGAAAATGTAATGTCGCCACTTTTAATTAGTCAAAAAGCATTTCAAGTTGAACGAGATCTTGTTGAAGGTTTTGCACCAGAGTGTGCAACAGTAACGAAAGTTGGTAATAATCAATTACCAGAAGAACTAATTATTCGTCCTACTTCTGAGTCTTTATTTTGTCGTTGTAGCATAAAGACTATCCTAGTGCAAGAAAAGTGCGAAACCTATGCGAGCGACCACACAAATTAGCGCGTTTGGACGACCGTAACCGTGAAAATCCGCGCGGCGGTCCCTCTTCAGGGTCCGGTCCCCGCCGCGCGGCCGTATAAAGAGGGCCCCAAACCATAGCCAGTAGGGTCAAACCACCGAGAACCTCCCGAACGTGCAGACGCTCTACTGACCTCAGTTTTGTCGACACTCGTTGCGACGGCCTCTCGAAGTACACCCCTCCCTCTCGCACCCTAGCGACTAGCAGACGGCTCTGGTTCAGTTCTCGACACTATTCGCTTCCTTACGGAGATCTAGCAGACGGCTCTCTTACGAGTTCTCGACTCTACTTCCCGACTCCCTACTCATCCCTACACCTCTCGTTCCCGTCAACGTTCCCTTCCAAATCTCACCCACTCCCGACTTCCCTAAAAACATCCCCCCCCCTCTCAACACCTGGAGGACTGGACAGCAACAACCTCCCCGTCACATGGTCATTTTTCAAAAATAACTAGTTCATATAAACAATTACCATTATAGTATAATCAATAATGTAATGTTGTTAGATGAGAAAAAACTACAAGACCTTTTCTAAGAACTAGTGAGTTTTTATGACAAGAAGGACATACAATTCATAATAATGAAGGAGAGGCAAAAGCATTTACTTTAAAAATGATTAAGCTATATGCTGACTTTGTTGAACAATAATTAGCAATAAAAGTTATTGTTGATGCAAAAACTATTCATGAACGTTTTGCTGGAGCAGAAATGATATATACATTTGAAAGCATGATGCAAGATGGACAAGCATTACAAGCTGGTACTAGTCATTATTTTGGTCAAGAATTTACAAAAGTGTTTAACATTAAATTTAGTAATAAAGTTAATAAACAAGAATTAGGTTATCAAACATCATGAGGAGTATCAACACGATTAATTGGTGCGGTAATTATGGCGCATAGTGATGATTTAGGCTTAGTATTACCACCAACAATAGCTCCACATCAGATAATGATTTTAAATTTATCTCCTAAAAGTGATAACGTTAAAATCATTGTTGAAAGAATATATAAAATTTTAAGTTCTCATTTTCGAATGCTAACCAATGATGGTAATACAAATTTTTCTTATAAAAAAAGTGAAAGTCAAGTTAAAGGGATTCCAATTACCATTGCCATTGGTGAACAAGAACTTGCAAAGCAAGAAATTAAATTAATTTTACGTAATAATTTAGAAATTATTAATGCTAAATTTAATAATGAAAAATCATTAGTAACAATAGTTAGTAATCAATTAAATATAATCAATAATGATTTATTTAATAATTCACAAAGAAATAAGTGCAAGTTTAAAAGAATTAACAACTTTTAGTGAATACCAGAAGTTAGTTAAATTTCATAAAGGGTTTTTTATTGTACCTTTTTGTGATGAAGTAACATATGAAGCAGCAATTAAAAGTTTGACTGGTACAACATCACGTTGTAGTACTTTAGAACCATATAAAGCACCAAGTAATTGTTTTAAATGTCAAACGCCAAATAGTGCTTGAATTTATTTTGCAAGATCATATTAAATAGTGGAATGGCAACCTTTTTCTGGACTATTTTTTAATTGATATTTTTTCTTGATAGTTAACTGGAGTTAAGTAATTTAAAGTGTTGTGAATTCTTATGTTGTTATATCAATTGATATAATCAAATAATTCTCATTTTAATTGCATTTAATGAAGTGAATTTCTTATCCTTAATAAATTCAGTTTTAAAAGTTTTAAAAGTTTCTTCAGCAACAGCATTGTCATAAGGACAGCCTTCTTTGCTAAAAGAACGGGTAATATTGAATGCTAATCAAAGTTTATTAATAATTTTATTATAAAATTCGTTACCTCGATCAGTACGGAATATTTGTATATCTTTTAAGTAACGATTTGATTGCATAAATGCTTGATATACCAATGATGCATCTTTTTTAGTACCTACACTGTGAGCAATTATTTCACGGTTGTACAGGTCTATTAGTAAGCAAATATAGTTTCATTTACCGCCAACTTGAACATAACTTAAATCACTAACAATAACTTCATTTTTAACTCTATTATTGAATTGTCTAATTACATTATTGATGATTTGATCATCATTTACGTTATTATTTTAATGATTTTTAAATTTAACTTTAGTGTATTCTGATATTAAATTATGTTTATTCATAATTTTTTTTATTTCTCTGCGTGATAAATAAATTTCTTCTTTTTCAAGTATAACTTTCAGTATTCTTGTTCCATAAACACATTTGTTTTCTTTAAAAGCACTAATAACAGCTTGATCAGAAATATCATTATTCTTTTTATTTTCCTTTTTATTAAGTAAGACATAATATGTTGATTTAGAAATTGTTAAAAAACGGTAAATTGTGCAAATCTTATATTTAAATTTATTATTAGAAATAATCTCTTTCTGCCTATTATTAGTGCTGCTTGCTTTAAAATATCATTTTCCTATCGTAACTGTTTGAATTCTTTATTCATTTGAATAAATTGTTTCTCTAAATCAGAAAAACTATCTTTAGTTTTAAAACTTCTGGAATTAGTAAATTGTTTAATTCACTTATAAGTAACTGATCTTGTAACATTATACTCTTTAGCAAGACAAGATACTGATTAACCACTTTGATATAAAGCTACTAATTGTTTTTTAAATTCATCTATATATGAAGTAATATTGACCATAATTATACTTCCTTTCTTGTAGTAAAAGTTTATTTTGTCCATATAATCATAGTCCAGTAAATTGTAGCCTATCCAACTCATTTTCAAGTTGTAATTCTAATCTAAATTTCCGTAATCTTTTCTTAATTACATGTTTTATAAAGTTTGCTTGTTTATAAGTTTTACAATGCACTATTACATCGTCGACATATCTCTCAAATGGTTTCGCTGGTTGTTTTTGTTTCATTCATTCATCAAATACTAAATGCATAACTATGTTTGAAATAATAGGGCTGCTAGGACTACCTTGCGGAATTCCTTTGTTTCTTGTTATCATGTTACCATCTGTCTGTTGAATTGAAATTTTTAATCATCTTTCAACTTATAGTATTACTCATTTACAATTTGTATACATTTTAATAGTTTGTAATACTAAATCATGGTCTAAACTGTCAAAAAACTCTGCTATATCTAAATCTATTACTCAATCATACTTTCAATATCTTTTACGAGTTACTTCTACTGCCTCTAATGCTGATTTATTTGGTTGATACCCATATGCATTTTCATGAAATATTGATTCAACTAATGGTTCTAGATACATTGCTACTGCTGTCTGTGCAATCATTTACTGTATTATTTACTGTAGGTATGCATAACATTCTATGATTTTCCGTATTTTCGGGTATTTTCACAATTCTTAATGGTTGTGGATTATAGCTTCCTGATGACATCCGATTTCAGAACTCATATAAATTTCCTTTTTCGTTAAATTTCATTATCGTTATGCCATCTACACCCTCTACACCTTTGTTTTGAAATACTTGTTTATACGCTTTTATTATTAATTGCTTTGGTATATCAAAAGATTTTGTTTTATTCATTAACTCTTCCCTTTCTGGTTGATTAATACTTAAAACTGAATAATTTAGTACCTTCGCTCCATTTCCATTACAGAAATTTCATCACTACTACATACTAATCCGCCCCCATTTTGCACATCGGTACTCTTATTCTTAGAGTTTTGCTCCTTGAATTTCTCCCTTAACATTCCAACGACAGGTTCCAGTAGTTCCATACGATAGCCCAAAATAAATTCACGCTACCTTTATGCCGGATGCCATCTACTCAGTAAACAAGTTTCTAGTGGATTTATCCCAGTTTGGAAAACATCACTCTGGTTTTTACATCTTCTTTAAGACTTTCGACATTTTATTAGTGGTTCACTTGCGTTCGTCTCTTTATTTTACACCTGATCCACTCAAGTTGCACCTTTTCCATAACGCTCACAACCTTGGCTCTTTACCAACGCTGCTTATGGTGGTTTGAACCTACTCTTGTAAGTCGATTCAAGGGGTCGTTTCCCTCATCTATCGTATATCTTCAAAACAATTAAATGTTTCTATGGCACACGTTTTCTTTCATGTTGCTTTGCAATTTGCTTTCCAACAAATTTTGAAGTACCTTTACAGTACTTGATGTAAAAACTGGTTGAATATCAATACTTAAAAAAACTGACATAGCAAACTTAACTAAAAGAATAAATGCAACAAAATTTCCTAAATTAAAACCTAAATCTGCTATGGGCAAATTTCAAAATTTCATAAAAATTTGTCCAAACAATTCTAAATTTTTTTAAATAAAAGCAACGCCCCTAATAAATTACTCCTATATAATTTTTTATAATTTTAAAATTAATGAAAAAGTAAAAAAGTACTAAAATAATTGCTAACAATGGTGCTGGGATAGAAACTATTTGTTGTGAACTATCACCAAAAATAAAACTTTTTGTTTAAATAGATCGCACTTTATTTTTCGATTCTACTAAACAGGGCTCGGATTTGGGGGAAAGGAACTGAGGTTCAATGAACGAACGCTTGTTTTATTTCGGCCGTCAGTTTTGGCGGCCGTTTATTGAAAAAGAAGCTGTTTTCTTAGAACTGCTGCGCTCGTTTGCCTGTAACAGAAAGAATCGGTGTAAACACCGAATTCCTTACGTTATTATCAGGTTATTGCTCTATCCGTGCGTCTTTCCTCTGCTTCCCTGATCACGATATGCGCGACAGGTAGTGAGGGCACTTATTCGTGCTATAAGACACTGTAGAGGGGAGTGGACTGTATTATGCGACGTTTCCTGCGCAACGCAAGAAACCGTCGCGTGCAAACGAACAGATTTAATTTTATATCCGGTATCGGATGAAACAGTCGATTGCCTCGAACCGGCTTCTCGCTAATGGAGGTTGTAAGGCTCCAAAAGTGAGGTGCCGTGTGGAGGAGAACCAGCGGTCACTAGAATACTAATCCCGGGAGAAGGTGGAAACTCGGAGTCTCACCGCTTCGTCTCCCACACGACGTTCCCTTTGACGTCGTGAAAAGGTACTGGAATTGCAGTAACCTTTTAGGTGCGCCATTACCGTCGATATTCGACACAAGGTACCGCTGCCCGAGAGATAGAAGATAATGACCTGTCACTTACTGCCATACGCGCCTAAAGCGATCGATGGATCTAAACCAGGAGTAGGCAGGATCACCGCCACTGTACGTAAAAACGTATCGGACGTTTACCGGCGAGTCCACCGACAACCTTGATACCTGCCATGGGGGCTGGTCTCCGATTGGTTCTAAATCGAGGAACAATCGACAAAAGAATCGGGGTAATCCCACCGTTCCAATTGCTATTCGCTCGAATTAGGTTTTAGTATTTGTTTGTCGCGTGCCTATGAGGCGACGATCGTGCGACGGAAAGCCGTTTCGCTACGATCGTCTCTTTCTCAGCGCACGTCTTTTATATTCTTATTATCAGTCTTCAGAAAGGTTTCGAGAGCGAAGAATTGACCTTTGCTCTCGAAATCTGTCAGCTATTTGGGCTTCGGGAGCTGGTGAGATATTCTCTATTAGCAACCACGAATAACTTTCCAAAAGCTGAGTTCGGCAGCACAGAAACAAGGGCTCTGGCTGTGACCGACTCTCACGAGGAATTCTGACTGACTTCTAGCACACACTCCTGCCGTGATTGCGCGAGTGCGATAATTATTTTTCAGCCGGCTGGAGGCGCTGTCTATTACACCATGGTGTCTCTTTTCAACTGAGCCCTCTTTCCCTCTCTCTATGCTCTCGCGTCCGACGCGGTTCCACCGATCTTTCTCGACTTTAAGGGGAAACAGTGTTTTCCGTTGACTGTTTGTCTCCATGTAATCGGCTGTAAAAAACTATGGTCACAGTAGCTATAATTATCTTTGTTATTTGGCACGTGGCGGACTCGTTTAACCTCGAGATTACCCTTTCACGTATACTCCAAAATAACACGGGAATTTCGCGATCCTGGAAAGCCAACGAAAACGCGAGTTCTCCAAACACTTTTAGTAACCAAAGATAAATTATGTAAACCAGAAAAATCAGTAATATAACTTTGCAAAATATTTTGAACAATATTATTTAAGGAAGGCAAAAGTCTACCTAATAAAGGAAAAACAAAAATGATTGCAAAAAGTAGTTTAATCATAACTATTACCTCCTCAAAATAATCTCAATTTTGTTTATCTAAATCCACGGATAATATATCCTATGAATTCTTTAATAAATATTAAGACCATCATAAATATTGGAATTAATACTGGTCAATTTGTCATAATTGAATCACTATTAAATACTCAATTAAATACATAACTAAAAGAACTTAGTAATTGTTGTGCAATACCACCAATCATATTTAATAGTGCGGTTAAACCTGCGGGCATTCTAATCACCTACCTCCTCTAATTCTTTTCTTGCTCTTTCTTTACATTTTTGTTCTTTACAATACCAACAATCTGGGTCAATTTCATTGTGTTTTTTATGTTTAAATTTTCAAATTATTTTTTTAATAATATATTTAAAAGCTCAAGAAGTACCAAGCACAGCAATTATCACAACTACTCATTTAACCATTATCGTTTACCTCCTATTAACCGTTGTTCAAAATTTCGCTTTGACTTTTTCTTATGTAACTTCCTTTTTGCCATATTTTTGCATTTAATCTTTTTCATTTTAAACACCGCCTAATGTATAAGCATAAGAGTAATCCCAATTTAAACTTGCTCTATCTAAATTAATCTCTTACATACTATCGTTTAAATCAACATCAACCATACCGTCATCATTTGTACTTTGATAATCACTAACACTATCATTAATAAGTATTGCTCTTTCATCAGTAAATACTTCTTGTAACTCTGTATTATTATGTGTACTTCTCAATGGCAATAATAAAGTATTAATAATTCCACTTGTTTCGGCAATAATCGTAGGAATAGCAAAATAATTACTAAAATCATTATTAATACCCATTGCTACACCAGATGAAATCAAACAACCACCAGTTCCTATATTACAAATCTTTCTTATATTTTGAAATCTATTAGATATTAACTCAGTTAAACCACTATTAATATTTGCAATACCAATACTATTTAAAGAAATATAAGTATCTGAAACGACAAAAGGTACATCAACTATTGGTTTAACAGTTGTAAATGGTGGATAGGTTGGTTTATGTGGTTCAGTAGGGCAAGGTGGTCAAAAACAAGGTTCATTTCTCAATAAAAAAACAGACTTATCTACATACTGAACAAACTTAGCATAATTTATTAAACCAATTGTTCCTAAACCTAAAAATATCTTTTTATAACTATTAAGAACTTTATTTCTAGTAGTAGGTCTTTGATTAATATTTCATATATCAATTCCTCACTTTTTACTAAACAACAAAGAATTAATACTTCCCAAAATTGGGTCTTTTAAATATTGACCATAATAAGCACTAACTCCAACCATAGCACTTAATGGACTTAATCAATTTCTTAAAATTTTAGTTAAAGTATAATTACTAATTTGCTCTAATTCATTAGGTGTAAATAAAACTCCTTATTTTATATATTAATAAGGATCATATTTATACTAATTTGCATATATGAGGGCAAAATACACAAAAAAGTATATATATGCCCCTATTTAGTTTTTTTATTCATTTTTTTAATACTATATTATTTTCAATCATTTAATTGTAAAAAATAAATCAATAGAAATCAAAATCAAATTAATAATTCCAAAAATAATTATTCATATACACATAATTATTTTCCCTTTTCTACTTCAGAATTAATGTCAACAATTTAACCTTCCCAAGAAATTTAAACAGTAACATAATCTCCAAGAGAGACTTCACTTTCCATCAATTTCTTTGAAAGGTCACTATCTTGTGCTACATACCTAAACTTAGCCTTATCACTAGTAGAAATTTTATAACCACCATCTAAAACACGAAAAGGTGTCAAAGTTAAAACATGATATAACTTAACAACACCAGTTTTATCGTCTTTTATTCCTTTATCAAAAATTATGTCTGGAACTTGACATGTAAACATATCTAAATACCTCCGAAAGTTAAGCATTACTAATACTCGATTTTTAGATAGTAATCAAAATTATCTAATATAAATATATATAAAATAAAAAAAATGTCAATAAATATGACAAAATAGGTAATAGTAAAGCTTCCGGTAATAACTACTATCTAAAAAAACATTTTATAATATATACAAGTGCTTTAATCAATTTTTTTTACATTAAAAATAACATCTAATGCAACATTTTTTCTTTCAAAAAGACTTTTTCAACTTTATTACCAAAAACTTTTTTAAAAAATTATTTATGTTATTCTTTTTTAGATGTCCTTGGGTCAAAATTACTAATAGCATTTCTACAACGAATACCATCAATGCTTGAATAAGGTTCAATATCTTTAAAACAATCACCAACAACGGTAGTATCAAAACTGTCACCAATTAAAATAGTTCTACCATAATCATCAATTTTCTTTTTAAATTAAGTATAATTGTTTGCTCTTAATGAGGCATCAATTAAACGGTGATATAACATTATTTTTCGACCCATAACCTCACGTGGTTTTTCACAATTATAAGAAAAAGCATATGCTCTACGATTTACATCAAACATATTTTGAGATTTCATATTACTTTGCACCTTAACAACATACTTAGTCAAATATTTACAAACAAATTCATTAGTACCATTTTGACAATACACTAATTTAATACCTACTTTTTCAGCATGTGGTCACCATCGTGGTAACTTACTATAGTTAACTTTACGATTAAAAAGTATATGAAAATGTATTGCACCTCTTTTTTGATATTCATAAACATACATATATTTTAATTCACTTAAATACTTAAGATGATTTGGATTGTTTCATCAACGCTTTAAACGTTTAAAAAAAAATTGCAAATCATGCTTTGCTTTATTTAAATCAGTAATATTATCTTTGTAAGTTAAAGTTAAAAATGAAAGACATTTAGCAGTACTAAAATTATGAAATGAATTAAAGCATTTCTTGTACGAATAGTATTATTTCGTAATTTAGTAATATTACCAATATTCTTTATTACCTGTTCATTTCTTTTATTTCCAATAATCCATGACATAGGTAAAACACAACATTTTGAACATATTGACCATAATATAAATTTCTAATATAAAAATTATTTTTGCATCTATATAACCTCGGAAGTTAAATTAATAATTTATATATTTTATTAAAACTAAAGTATATCATAATTATGATGCAGTGAGTTGTGATACTTAATTTAAATTATCAACATATATTTTTAGTTAAAAAGTGAGCTTCAATTATGAGAATGGATATAAAATAATTAAAATTTTATTTTTTTTAACTTATAGTAAGGAATTACATGACATTTAAATAAACTGCTTAAATAAACCATAATTATATAAATTTTTTTATTTTTAGTAAAATTAGGTGTAAAATTAATGCATAATATACAGAAGTGAAGTGACAAAATGAGTCAAAATATTATTTTTGCTTTTGAAATTTTTTACTTTAATTATTTGCTATATTATTAGTAATCTTAGGTTTATTACAAAGTAAAAAAAATCATAAGAGTCTTGGTGCTTTAAGTGGGGGGTAATCAAGAGTTATTTGCTAGTACTAAAAGAACGTGGTTGAACTAAGTTATTTTTCCATTGCCACTCTAGTTTTAGGTATATCGTTTATTTATTATGGGCTATAATAGTAAGAATTCTTAGTAATACTATTGGGTTATAAAATTAGTGATCACTTACTTTATAAAGAGACACATCAAAATGTGCCTTTTTATGAATCTTAAAGGATATATTATAATTAATATATAATAGGGTAAAGTTGGGATTAATTGAAATGAAACAGGAGATTATTAATGAATTACAAAACAGTATTACACCTTTATCAATAGTTGACTTAATAATGAAACTTAATATTACTAATCATCATCAACAACAAGAACTTATGCTGATTTAGAAGAATTAAAACCAGCGAAATAATTTTAGAAAATAAAGAACAACAGTTTTATATGTTAAAACATAATAATTTATTTATTGGTAAAATTCAAGTTACTAAAAAAGGTTTTGGATTTGTAAATTATTGAATAGTGAAGAAGAATACTATTGTTGGGGGCGCGCGGCGAGCGTTTTCCAGCACGCGAATAGCTGATTCCACTCCGAGTGGAGTTGGTCGTATGAAAGTGAATCAGAGGCCCGTAGTGATGAGAAAAGAGAGGACTTAAGTGATTTTACTCTTCGAGTTGACTATACTGATGGTCGGTACCGAACCAACTGCTATTAGATCATCGGTCGTTTTCCTGGCGTGCGGGCAAGCACGAAAGAGGGGCTCGCTAATGAGCGATTGGGCGAAATCGATCACGCGATCGAGCTCGCGTGCGCGACAAGAACAAAATACGATGCGCAATGATGTCTTGGAACCGTAGCGCGGATCGAGGAAAAGGACCAGGGCTGACGCATTCCCTAACGGAGCCTGACCCTTCGCAGGCCCTTTTGCGCAGGGCCGACGCCTAAACATGCCGCCCGTCTCGAAACGTCGGTTTCGAAATGATCGCACACAGGAGGGAGGACGGACAAGAGAAACACAGTGTCCGCCCCGCCGTGACGCATTGAAACGCGAATTACAATAAATGTCGAGGATAGATACACTACATATTTACAATACGCGAAGACTTACAAACTATTACAAGAAGAGTATCTTTGGAGAGAAACGCAATATGAATGAAACAAAATTGGAAAGTCAAATCACTTTGCACACTAAGAACCACTTGAACGGTTATAGAACAATGGAAAAGAAACGCTCAGTCAATAAAATAACCTAAATATTACAAATTTACTTATGCATTAATTCGCATCTGCCACAGACGGACGGGCAGCACGCAGAGTTTTACAATTGGTCGAATGAACTCTGTCGTCGCTGTCCTGACGGTAACCACGCGAGGGAGACCGTCCGCCCCCGGGTGACATTGAGTCACTCGGCCGAGTTCCCACTTACAAGGAGGGAGGAGAGGAATTGCGAAGAAGGACGAGTGACCAACCTCGATCACTGGTTGAGATTTGCGCCATTTCGCTCGCGTTGTAAAGTATTAAGATAGTCTGTTTGCCAAATTTTCCAAATCGTCAGTGATATGTTGGACGAGTTTGCCATCTGGACAAACGATTGACTTGAGATCCAGAAACAGGGGGTTCCGGCGCGGTCGTAGGCCGCGGATACGATAGTGAAATGACCTGGGTTGTGAACCTCGAAATCATCGATGGATGAGGACAAAGGCGCGAGAGGACGCGAATTCAGACCCGCCTCGATGCGGCAGATAGAAGCGTGTATAGCTCCTCGAAGTCAAAGTATAACTTCGCATCATACGAGATAAATGCGACTGACACTTCGCACTCCAGCCTCCCACAGACCGCCGAAGGTGAGGGGCTGTGGGAGGGATGAAGTGCCAAGTCACTCCATCGTTCGCAGTGGGAATTCAGAAGGTTCGGATCGCGGAGGGCTGACCGATATGCCTTTGTCATTTCACGATCGGCTCCGGCGAAGGTGGTGCCGTTGTCAGAGTACATAGATTCGGGGAGTACCGCGCCGAGAGCAAAATCGCGCAAAGGCGTTGAGAAACGCTGCCGTTGTGTAGTCGCTGACTAATTCTAAGTGTATCGCTTTGGAGGTGAGACAAATAAACAATGCGATATATGCATTCCGAGCCGTGGTGCAACCACCAGCCGAGGAACGAACGTGTACGGGACCGGCGTAATCGACACCGCAATGTAGGAAGCTACGGGAAGAGGGGGTAACGCGAACCTTCGGCAAGTCGCTCATCAGCTGCTCGGGAACGGCCGCTCGCTCTCGAGCACACACAACGCACTGTTTAACGATGCGTCGAACCAATCCACGTGCATGTATAATCCAGAAATCTCGACGCAATAGACTAAGGGTAAGATTCGGACCAGCGTGATGAGCGCGTAGATGCGTCTGCCGAATGATGAGGACAACAAGAGGATGGGAGGCGAGTAGAATAGGGTGACGAGAATTTAACGGTAGCGGAGCTTGATTCAATCGGCCGCCTACGCGGAGTAACTGATTTTTATCGAGGAAGGTCGGAGTGCAAGAAGAGAGCAGCGAGCAGAGAGAGACCTGGTTTTCGTTAACGCGCGAATTTCAGCGGGAAACAGTTCTGATTGGATACGTTTGAGCCAGAGATTTCTGGCAGCGAAAATGTCATCAGACGAAAGAGAGAGAGATTTAGGAGGAAGGGAGGACGGAGTATGTAAACCCCGACACTGCGTTATAAATCTGAGCATGTACGTGGTGACTCGAATTAACTTCGGCCAGGAGGAATAACGAGAGGCTAGATCCCATGATTCCGCTGGTGTTGAAGCGTGCAGGATTGTCACGGTTTCTGGTGGTATAAAATCGACAGGAATGGAGGGAGTTACCGGCCATGCATCTCGATCCCGCGTAAGCCAGTTGGGGCCGAACCACCACAACGAATGCATCAGAAGTTCGTCACTGTACATGCCACGAGAAGCGCAATCTGCGGGATTTTCAGCAGTTGGCACATAACGCCATGAAGCGCGAGGGAGAAGGGATTGGATCTTAGTGACTCTGTTGGCGATAAAGGTCTTCCACTGGGAAGGATGCCGTGAAATCCACTCGAGCGCTACAGAGGAGTCTGTCCAGCAGGTACAAGGCACTACGTCGAGATCAAGAGTGTTCAGGATAAACCGAACTAGGCGAGTGAGAAGAAGAGCGGCGCAAAGTTCAAGGCGAGGAACTGTAACGGGGGACAAAGGGGCGACCTATGACTTCCCGGCGACAAGGGAGATGAGGACATTGCCGGACGGGGATACAACCCGAAGATATACAACCGCGGCGTAAGCGACATTAGATGCGTCTGCAAACCCATGGATCTCGGTTGATAGAGTATCAGGGCCGAATCCGGTCCATCGGGGAATTGTTACCTTAGCCAGATGATTGAAACGGTTGATAATTTTAGTCCACTGTTGGAGGAGGCACTCAGGCAAGTCATCGTCCCAACCTACTTTGGACTTCCAGATCTTTTGCATTAGAATTCTTGTTTTGATAATCACGGGCGTGATCCACCCTAACGGATCATATAACCGAGCGATAACGGACGGGAGTGAGCGCTTGGTGGTTGAATTACATGTTATCTTAAATATCGAAATTTTGAAAACGTCCCGCCCTGGATTCCATCCGATACCCAAGATTTTTACTCGTTCGTCAGCAGAGAGGGTCTTATCGCACGCTAGGCCATGGTCGGCAGGATCGATGTCATTGAGAAGGACGGGAGAGTTGCTAGCCCATTTTCGAAGAGTAAAGCCTCCGCGTTTTAAAAGGTCAACTAATTGTTTACGCGTTCCGATGAGAGAATCGATGGAGTCTGCGGCGAATAGTATATCGTCAACATAGATATTGCGATCGAGAATTGATTCGGCCAAGGGATATGCGTGACCATCGTCCTGGGCCAACTGCTGAAGCACCCGAAGTGCGAGGAATGGTGCACAGGCCATGCTATATGTGACAGTGAGAAGCTGATACTCGGTAGGGGGAGCTGAAGGCTCCGACCGCCATAAAATACGTTGATAATTGATGTCTTGAGAATTGACCCAGATTTGACGGTACATCTCGGCAATATCGGCAGAAAGGACAAACTTCCACATACGCCACCGGAGGATAATCGCGGTTAAATCGTTCTGTAATTTCGGGCCCGTCAACAGATGATCGTTTAGACTCGTGCCATTAGAGGTTAAGCTTGATGCATTAAAAACGACGCGCAGGTGACTTGTCGCACTCTCCTCTCGCAAAACCGGATGATGAGGAATGTACACGCATGGCGAAGGAGGGTTCGGACATGGAGATGCAGCTTGCATATGACCAAGGCGTTCGTATTCATCGAGAAACTCGCTATACTCGAGTTGTAGCTCTGGTTTGAGTTTAAAACGCCGAGCTAGAGAATTCATTAAGCGAGAGGCGACTGCATAAGAGTTCCCGATCTCGACAGGAGGTGCAGTTTTAAAAGGAAGACGAACAATATAGCGACCAGATGAATCGCGCGAGTGTGTTGCATTAAACTGTGCTTCGCATTGATCGTCATAGGGCGAAAGAGTGGGAGCGGACGGCACTTCCTCGAGTTCCCAGAATCGGCGTACCTCGTCCTCGAGAGTGGGGGAAAAGGAACAGGAATGTGCCGATACGTTAAGTGACGGTTCAGACGCGGGTTGTAATACTGACTCGAGATGATTTTTTGCCTGCGGTTTGTTTCGAGAGCCAGTGAGCACCCAACCGAATACTGTTTGTTGCGCTACGGGCTGCCCGGCTGCACCGGACCGCACGCCCTCAAGAAGGACATCGCCGTATAAATCCGCGCCTAGAATGATATCAATAGCGTTGCTTCCCGTAGGATCCTCATCTGCCCATTCAAGGTCTGAAACATGTGCGAAGGCAGTCACATTTGGGAGCCGGCTAGGACGGTATGCAGTGAGGGAGTTTAAGATATGCGCTGTTACGTGATATTGCGGAGCCAGCTTAGAGCGATGCGTTACAAATATGTGAGCGGCCTGTCGAGCGGTTCCTACACACACGTCGCCGACAACCGAAACAGAAACCGGCAAACGGATCCGTTTAACCCGAAGCTGCTGCGCCAAATTTTCAGAGATAAACGACAACTCCGAACCGGGATCGATTAAAGCTCGGGCTGAGATGATACGACCACCAGGGACACCGACCCTTAGGGAGGCCGTTGCTAACAGGACGGCAGCATGCACACCTGAGGTACTAGAGACTTGCAACGAGTTTGTTTTGAGATTTGAGCCGCTCGCATTTGACGATAAAGCGGGGAGAGCAGCGGTGACGGAAGCGGACGGAGAGTCAAAGCTGCCGTGGAGCATCGTATGGTGGCGTTTGCGACATTCCCGGCATGAATATTTGCTCGGGCATTCCCGAACGGAGTGAGAGTGACTGAGACAGTTGAGACACCTTTTTAGACGCATAACGATTTCACGACGATGGCTCAGACACTCGCGTTTGAAGGACGGACACGCATTGATAAAATGATTTGCGTTGCACAGTGGGCACACAATCGGTGAGGTAGGAGACGCCGTCGCAACATTGATTCGCGGAATCGAGAACAAATTTTCCGGCTGGTTTCGCGACGGTTTTTGCAGGTGCCGGCGGAGAG